>SJYC01040828.1:0-40273 GCA_006408675.1 Madoqua kirkii
CGACCCCATGGACTACAGCATACCAGGCTTCCCAGTCCTTCATCATCTCCCAGAGCTTGCTCTAACTCATGTCCATTGAGTCAGTGATGCCATCCAATCATCTTGCCCACTGTTGTCCCTTTTTCCTCCTGCCTTCAATCTTTCCCAGCATTAGGGTCTTTTCCAGTGAGTCACCTATTTGCATCAGGTTGCCAAGCTATTGGAGCTTCAGCTTTAACATCAGTTTTCTGGTAAGAATATATTATGGGTGGTTTTGGATACTTGGGCTTCCCTGGTGGCTCAGAGGTTAAAGCGTCTGCCTCTAATGCGGGAGACCTGGGTTCAATCCCTGGGTCAGAAAGATCCCCTGGAGAAGGAAATGGCAACCCACTCCAGGATTCTTGCCTGGAGAATCCCATGGACGGAGGAGCCTGGTAGGCTACAGTCCATGGGGTTGCAAAGAGTAGGACATGACTGAGCAACTTTTCACTTCACTTTGGATACTTAGACCAAAAGTTAAATATTTCTGGCTGTCTCTTTGTAATGTCAGATTATCATTGCCTAGATTTATTGTTTGATTAGAGGCCACAAAATGGTGATAACTGTTAGAATTTTGGTGTTAGAAAACATCTTTAAAGAAAAACTCATCAATTATTTTATACTATAGAAATGATTTATATAGTACAGGCAGTTTATGTATTGGAGGCTTTGTTCTCCTCCTTTATTTAGCACTTTTCAAAATAATAGGTTGGGTGTCCAGTATCCTCCAAAGGTGACTAGTAAGTGTTCTGTTTTATTTTTGTATCATTATGAAGTCATCATTGAGGTATATATATGCTATGTTTCAGTCCTTGCAGTTATTGTTTATATTGATGAATATAATCCTGAACTTCAGTAGATCGTGCCAAGTTCATTTTTTTCAATGGTCTAATTTTGTATCAGAGTTTCTAAAGCATACTTGGTATTTTCAGGCTGTAAAATTTTTGTGAATATGATTTGTATATAAGGATATAATATACATATATATATACATTCAGTGAAATTACAATAATTGTGATTTCAGTGCTTAATTCATTTTTTAAAATTTGCAACATTAAGTATTGATTTTTTATTATGGAGGAATATGATTTGGCTGCCTTTCATTTCCTCGATATATTTACTTACAACTCCTACATCCATTTCCAATACAGTTGATTGTAATCTTGGCCTCAATCTGTAGTCATTATTAATATGACTATGTAATTATTACACATAGTGGATCTCACCAGGTCTATTATTTTCATTTTACTTTTCAAGTACTTCTCTTTGGCTTTCATGGAGTCAATAATAGCCTTGTTTTTTACGTTTCTTAGTTTTCTATGTAGTATATATTACAAACATCCCCTCTGACCAATAGAAATAGAATACTCCCCTCAATATTCCAAATATAAAACAATCCATTAATTTTCTTTTATTTCTTTCTTGCTTTTAATCTAGAGACATCTGGAGCCCCCCTACTGCCTTTTACACAGTTTTACTGTGTTCCTCTGTGGATCTGTTGCCTTGAGTTCTCTTTCATCATTGTTCTTGGAATTCTCTTTGCTTCCTCCTTGTATTGAACTCAAGAAAGAGAAATATTTACCCAGTTGTTCAGATTTCAGTGTAGGGACTTGCTGTGACGCAGTTGTTATGACGCAGGTATGTTTGCTGTGCCCTGTCCTTCTCTTCTGTGGTGAAATGGGGTAGATGACCTAAAAGGGTAAGTACAAGGTTATGAATGAATGGTAGAGCTACTGATATGAATAGAAGGACAAGAAGCCCAACTATCTTTCTCTCTTTTCTTCTAAAGTCCTTCCAGCTTAAAGCCTCATGTGTGACCCAGGGCAGCTCCAGGTTAAACGGTAGGGTCATATGTTCTCTCTTGCTCTGAATCTTTTTTTTTCCTGATACCACTTTTGGTGTACCTGGAGAACAGTCTTGAGATAATACTTGCTGCATCCTAGACTCACGTTCGGTGGTAGTTGGTAAGTGAAAGTGGAAGTCACTTAGTCATGTCTGACTCTTTGTGACCCCATGGTCTATATAATCCATGGAATTCTCCAGGCCAGAATATTGGAGTGGGTAGCCTTTTCCTTCTCTAGGGGATCTTCCAACCAGTGGATCAAACCCAGGTCTCCTGCACTGCAGGTGGATTCTTTACCAACTGAGCCACAAGGGAAGCCCAAGAATACTGGAGTGAGTAGCCTATCCCTTCTCCAGCGGATTTTCCCTACCCAGGAATCGAACCAGGGTCTCTTGCATTGCAGGCAGATTCTTTACCAACTGAGCTATCAGGGAAGTTATGAGGGTGGTGGGAAGGGGGGACTATGAAAGCAGCAAAGTTCATGGCTTGTTTTATTTTGAAGCTGACAAGCCCTTTAGGGAAAAATCACTGTTTTGTGTAGTACAGATATTCTGCACTCAGCCTAAGGCCAAAGGCATAGTTCACAGGGAATACTACTGTTTTCCATGGCCCTCTGTGGCTATGGCTCCAATAAGGAACTTGTGGAGAGAACTGGCTGTAATTTGGGAAATGATTCTTGCTTTCCATGGTTTTCTAGTCAGAGTACCATTTGAATTGCTGTATCAGTAGCACAGTTTTTTCTGACTTGACCTGGTTGGTTAGATTATGAGATTGTCTTAAAGATTATGAAAGTAAAAAAAAAAAAAGAGAGAGTGTTAGTTGTTGCTCAGTCACGTCTGACTGTTTATGACCCCATGGACTGTAGCTTACCAGGTTTCTCAGTTCATGGAATTCTCTAGGCAAGAATACTAGAGTAGGTACCCATTCCCTTCTCTGGGGATCTTCCTGACCCAGGTAATGAACCTGGCTGGGTCTCCTGCACTTCAGGTGGATTCTTTACTGTTTGAGCCACCAGGGAAGCCGGTGGTGTTACAGTTATCTTCCTATCTATTATATCCTATTGGAACCAGATAGGATTTAATACTAACCATTTAGATGAGAACTGACCTACAGAAAAAGTTAGGGGCTCTGAATAGTCAGAAACAAGTTTACCACAAAAAACTGTCTTTGCATAGCATAGTTGGGAAAGCTTATAAATAAAAATGGACTAGATGGTGAACAATGCTGAATGTTCTTTTTAGAATAAGCCAGCCTCAACAATAAAAAGACATTGTTTTGGATTTAATTGTATCCTCTGAAATTCACATGGTAAAAGCCCTAACTCCCAATGTGACTGTATTTAGAGGTGGGCCTCTAAGGAGATAATTAAGGTGGAATGAGGTCGTAAGAGTGGGCCTTAATCCAGTGTGACCAGTGTCCTCTTAAGAGGCACCGGGGATGCATGTGTGTGGAGAAGCCCATGTGGTGAGACAGGGTAAAGGCAGCCGTGGCAAGCCCAGGGGAGAGGCCTGGGAGAAGCCACATCTGCCAGTGCCTGGATCTTGGGCCTTCAACTTCAGAACTGTGAGAAAATAAATTTCTGTTATTGAAGTCAGCCAGTTCATGGTATTTTGTTACGGCAGCCCTAGCGAACTAATACAGACATATAAACCAATTTAAAAATGCATAGATGATTTGAATGGCCATTTCTCCAGAGAAAATCTACAAATGGGCAGTATGCGTACGTCACAAGGTAAATGCAAATCAAAACCTCAGGGAGACACCACTTCATACCCATTGTGTTCTCAGTCATCGTCATGTTTGACTCTTGTGATCCCATAGACTGTAGCTCATTAGGCTCCTCTCTCCATGGGATTTTCCAGGCAAGAATACTGGAGTGGGTTGCCATTTCCTCCTCCAGGGGATTCTCCCTGATGCAGGGATAGAGGCCCGTCTCCTATCTCGGCTAGCAGGTTGTTTACCATTGTGCCACCTGGGACAGTGACATTCAGGTGGGTGGATTTGCTTGCATCAAATGCATCTGACAAAAGTATATGGATCACAAACTCTGAGCATGAGCAAAGGGTGACTCTTGAGGGCCCAACTGAGTCATACTTCATTAATACAAGAGTGAGGAAGTGAATGAATCAGGATCATGGGGAAAGGAAACCCTTCTGGGGTACTGACCTGATCAGGATGGACCCTCTGTGCGCCTCATACCCATTAGGATGACTGTAGTTTAGAAGACAATAACAAGTTTTGAGGATGTGGAGAACTTGACATTGCTGGTGGGAATATAAAATGTTGCAGTTGGGAAAACATGTGGCAGTTCCTCAAAAAATTAAATGCGTAGTTAATGACTCAGCACTTTCATTCCCAGATATATAGAGATTATCTCTCCCAGATATAAAACAGTATCCCCCCCCCCAAAAAAAGTTGTACACAACTGTGGCTATCAGCATTATTAATAATAGCCAAATTAGGGAATTAATTCAAATGCCCATCAACTGATGCATGGATAAACAAAATGTGGTCTATTCACACGAATGAAATAGTTCAGTCACTCAGTCGTGTCCGACTCTTTGTGACCCCATGAACTGCAGCATGCCAGGCCTCCCTGTGCATCACCAACTCCTGGAGTTTACAGCTATAAGTCAGAAAGTACTGATTCATGCTATGTGAGTGAAACTTGAAAATATGCAGACAGTAAAGGCCACATATTGTATGATTTATAGGCAAATCCATAGAGATGTAGTGGTTGCCCTGGTCTAGGGGGGAAGATGAATTGGGAGTGACTGCAAATGGGTATGTGGTTTCTTTTATTCTGGAATTAGGAATGATGGTTGCACTCTGTGAAAATGCTACAATACTTTACAAGGAAAATTTTATTATATGTGAGATTTATTTCAATTTAAAAAAAGAATCAGAATCAGCATTCTGGGTGGTGAACCTGAAGTAAAGGACAAGTGAGAGTGTACCCTGACTAGTACTGCTCACTTCCGAATAAGACTTTGTTTAGCATGACTGATGCATGCTTTAGTTTCAAAGGCAGAGGTCTAGAGAATTTACAAGTACGAAAGGCCACAAGTCTATGCTAATGTTTTAATAATAAATATTTAGAGTCTTTACATGTAGCAGGTTAAGCATAATACTATCTCCGCCACCATCCATACAAACTGGTAATTTTGAGCATAGTTTGCACCCAGATCTTGGTTTCTAAATGCCATTCTTTATTAAGTGGCTGTGTGCTATTCTTGCAACTTTGCATTGGACATTATTTGTACAATAAAGAAGTTAAAATATTTCAATTTAAAAAGATGGAAGATGACCTGAAACAAACACACAAAGATCACACAAGTTTCCAAAACTGATGATACGGAACTCCAATTGAGTGTATTTATTTATTATAATCTCCAAAATAATTTCAGTTGGCACAAATGCTTCTTAAAACCACATTACTATCAGGCTCAATTTAATTACAACCAAGCAATTCACAAAGACATTGTAAGCAACAAAACATGCTCAATATTTCTTTGAGAAAGGTGCTTCAGTATGTGTACAGCATGACTGGGCATTACACAAAACTTTTAGAAGATGATTCTTACATGCCCAAGTTTGTACCTCTTCTGTTGTGACATCTGTGAAAGGCTAATCCTTCCACACCTCCCGTAAAACCCTTCATGGTGCAATCTGCCTTTCTCTTAAATTTTAAAGAATATTCTGAGTTATTCCTTAGGAAAGTAAAACTATACACATTTCCAAGGGGGAAAACAAGCTGCTTACTTTTTATATTATACACTTCAATTATGGGTTACTAACTTTTTAAAAGCTTTGTTACATTTTAAAAAGTACCAGCTAATGAAGACAAAAGTACAAAATATCAGCATGTTAGGTTCTCCTGAAATCACAGTTTTCTGGATAGATACATGCAGCATCACTAAACGTTTTTCACTATGTATTACACATAGCTTGGAAAGAATTTTAATATTTTGGCCTGTAATGTCCATGTCTTAAATAGCATTTTGCTTTATTCCTTTAATAGTGCTAAACTCTTTTTAAAAATTGTACTTATTTTATAGATCTGACTCACTGAATTTTCAACACCATGGCCTCACCTTGGTTATGAAAAATATCTTAACATCTGCAAGTTCAGCTGGTTATACTAAGGGGAGAGGGATTACCACAACTTTATTATACCTCGTATTAACAATAAACCTTCTCACAGAGAAGAAAATACTTTAAATACCTTAAATCATATTTACAACAATAAAATTCACATTTCATGCTTTAGTGAGACCCTTAAATCATCCACAAGCAGTCCTTTATGGTTTATTGGAATAGAGCCCTTCTGTACATGGACTTCTGCTGTGTGCCACATATAAAGCTCTTGATTTTATGAAAATAGCAAAACTTATGCTGTCCTCCTGTCAAGTAGAAAAACCGAGGGTACATCTTCCCAGCCATCAAGTTGTCACCGAAACCCTATTATCACAGCGAGGTGGCAGCCAAGGCTTCGGACCTCAGGACCCAGAAGGAGCAACTCTTGTCTGTCTGCAAAGTGCACAGAATCCCGATGTTCTCTAACGTGCGTGATAGGATGAAGAGAGCCCTCTCAGCACTGGCCAAACAGCTCACTGATGTGTCTATTGCACGGGATCTTCGAAGCTTCCAGAAATAGTGCTGTATGTCTTCCCTTTACTACTATATACATTTTTCTGATAAGTTCAGCGTTTCACTGGGAAACGTGACTTGCAGGGAGCTCCCCTTGGGGGCGGGCCCAGCCCTGCAGCTCCCGCCAACCTCGTCCAGCAGTAAGAAGCTCTCCGAGTCCTGCCCCTGTGAGGAGTCTGAGGTCTCCGATATCCGCAGAGTCCTAAGTGACGTGCTGTCTATTTGGGTCAGGCCCACGCCGGGCACACCTGGCAGCAGATTCCTGCCTCCCCCGAAGCCGTTTTCACTGAGTTCCGGCATGTACAGGAGGGTCTGCGACGTGCTGCTGATCTCCTTCAGCTCCCGGGAGAGGAAGGAGCGGGAGTGGCCCGACACGGCGGAGGACGTCCTTCTGCTGTCTGAGCAGTGCGGCCCCGAACGCTCCCTGCGCGACCCGCCGATGCGGCAGAAGAGGCATTTGATCTTCTCTATGGCTTTACTGAGCACTGTCTTCCGCAGGAGGATGTATATCCAGGGGTCCAGGATGGGGTTCACAGCAGCAATTCGGATGGCCTGCAAATCCGGGTTTTTGCTGATGACTGGCTCCAGGTGTGGCCGATATAACTGGTTGACGAACACCCGCACCTGCGAAAAGGAGATGCCCACGTTTAGTGTTTAGCATTTCATTCATCAACTGGGAAGATATTTGCATGCAACGTCTAACTTAGTAACCTTGTGAGTGCCTCATCGCTCAGTCTGTCCGACTCTGCGACCCCATGGACGGTAGCCCGCCAGGCTCCTCTGTCCATGGGATTCTCCAAAGAATACTGGAGTGGGTTGCCACGACCTCCTCCAGGGGATCTTCCTGCCGCAGGGATCTGACCCAGGTCTCCCGAATTGCGGGTGGGTTCTTTACCGACTGAACCATTAGTAGCATTAGCTGCCCTCTGTTCTGTTAATAAGGGCCAAGAGGGACTTCCCTGGTGGTTCAGTGGTTAAGACTAGTACTTACAATGGAGGGGGCCTGGGTTCAATCCTTGGATAGAGGAACTAAGATCCCACATGCCTTGGAGCATGGTCAAAAAAATTTAAAAAGTTTAAAAAAGTGCCGAGAAAAGAGCAGCATATAGAGAACCAGGAAGACCACCGATTACCATTTATCAAGTTAGTATAACTTTAATGTATCAGTAACTACCTTATGAATAGCTTCTGTAGGTCAAAGATGGATAAAAGAATGCAATGTGTGTACAGGTAACATAGGCATAAAGGTTCCTGGAGAAGAATTTTATTAACTTCATTTCTGTGCTTTCTCACAGAACAGTGAGAAACTTTTAAACTTGGAAATTTTAAACCATATTTGAATCTATTATCTAGAATGGCCAGAGAATAGTTTTATTTTCTCTATATGAAGCTGTTCCCTAGTATAATAATAATCTCGTGTTATCAACTCTTACTTCAAAAACCTTTTCCATAAACCAATTATGTGTCAATAAATAATAAAAAAAGAAAAAAAGAAAATCTTTCCCAGTTAGATTTTTCCCTCTCTAACTGCATTCCTCACCTAGATTATTGCATCAACTACCAAACTAGCTTTCCCATCTCCACTTCCTGTTCTCTCCAAACCATCCTCCAAACTGCCACCAGATTATTTCTCAAATGCAGATTTGATTATGCTACTCGGCTGCTAAACCTTCAGTGGCTCCCTGCTGCTTGGGAACTTTAGTTCTGTCCAACATCTGTCACTCTGAATCCATCCAGAAGCCTCCACTGGAATCCATCCCTCCTTTGTATCTCTGGAACATTTTAGAATAAACAGCCAGGAGCACTCTGGAGAGACTAGACTCAATGAAGAGAGTATAATTTGTAAATTTGAGGAAAACTATCATTTTATTCCTTAGTGGAAAAGGCACTTCTTATTTTCTCTCTCTTTATAAAAATTAAAGTACAATATTATGTAAATGACAGGTGTACAGTATAGTGACTCACAATTATTAAAGGTAATACTCCATTTATAGTTATTATATAGTACTGGCTATATTTTTTGTGTTGTACAATATATCCTTGTATCTTATTTAATACCTAATAGTTTTACCTCTTAATTCCCTACCTCTATAGTGTATCCCCTTCTCTCTCCCCACTGGGAACCACTAGTTTGTTGTCTATATACACTTCCATATTTACTCCTAAAGAGTTGATCCTAAAAGCTCTCATCATGAGAAAAACATCTTGTAACTAAGTGTGGGGATGTATGTTAATTAGACTTTTGCAATATATATAAATATGGAATCATTATGCTATGCACTTGAAATAAATATAATGTTATATGTCAATTATATCTAAATATATGTGTATATAAATGCACACACACAAGACACACACCAAAAAACCCAAAATTTTATTGTTAAAGGATGATGATGCTATCTGAGTCTTACTTCTAATTCCACCAGGATCATTATATAAAAATATCATAATAATTTATATAAAATTAGTAGTTTTTAAGATAATAAAATTATTTGATAATTATTACTTGCCATTAGTAACTATTTTAGGTCAGGGAAAAGTAAGAGGTGAGTCTCACAGCCAAGAAAGATGCATTAAAAACCATAAAAAGAAGAAAGAAGTATAAAAGCATAGCTGGAGCCATTTAACCAAGGGCAAATATGTCTAACATTAAGAAGAGTTGATGATACTGCCACTTTGTCATACAGTATGATAATATTTATGGTGTATGAATCACTAAGAATAGGGATATTTTAGAATTATAATAAATGATAAAAAGTCTGAAACATGTAAATGATTCTCATTAATCTGCAAAAGTCAACTTAAATAAAACATTTCTAAATGATACTAGATCAGTGGAAAGTGAAAGGGAAAGCATTCAGTGTGTCTGACTTGGCAACCCCATGGACTATAGCCTATCAGGCTCCTCCATCCACGAGATTTTCCAGGCAAGAGTGCTGGAGTGGATTACCATTTCCTTCTCCAGGGGATCTTCCCAACCCAGGAATCGAACCTGGGTCTCCTGCATTGCAAGCAGATGCTTTACCGTCTGACCCACCAGGGAATCCACTAGATCAGTGGGGTGTAACTATATTTCTGTTTCTCCCTATACTGGAATTTAGACCTCAATCAACTACAGGTCTATAATCCTTTATCAAGAAGTTGCTGTTGTTTTTATATTCATTTGTTTTGTTTTCAGTTGCAAAACCTGAACTGACGAGACCATGATGCTATTTACAATTTTATTTATTCCACTTGATGTGAATATTCCCATGTTTTGCTCCAGAGGTCCCATTCCAGTTTCGGATGGGGATATTACATATATGTTGATTACTAAATTACTTTTCTAAAAGCCAAGAAATCCTGAATTTAAAACACACTTGGTCCTAAATATTTTGGATAAGCAATTACATACAGCCCTGTAACTCTCATAGCATAAAATGGTGAAATGGCTCTAAGATGAAATTATTCCCTTGATCTCTGGAAGACAGCTAAATAAAAAGTGTACTGGAATGAACAACAGTATGTGATGACTACGCTTTTTTTTTTTTTGTTTGCCAAACCACACAGCACGTGAGATCTTAAGTTCCCTGACTAGGGACAGAACTCACACCCCCCTGCAGTGAGGTTCCTATGATGACAACTCTTAAAATATTTTTAGAAACTATGTTTGTATAAATGATTCAACCAAGACAAAGGATGACTGACCTGCTGTCCTTTCAAAACCCAAGGGAACAAAGCATCTTGGTTTCTTCCTTCCATACTCTTCACTGAGTTTCTCAGCTCTGCCTGGGCACAGAGATTCCCTCAGGTCTACGGACCTTTTCTCGCATGAAGTGTTACTGAAACCAGGGAGTTTTGAGAACCTTACTTAGATCCCCCACCCGGTTGGTGGCCTGGGCCTCAGGTCTCCAAAATACTTTCATGTTGCTTTTTCTGTTTTACCAGGCTAGCTAGCTTTCTGCTTAAGAATTATCTCCTGACAATGGAATTTTCGGTAAAATACAAAGCATGAAGTCTATATTTTACTCGCATCACACAGTAGCTTGTTAAGGGTAAGAGGATGGATTTAAATATGGATTTAGTATCAGGCCCTCCCCTGAGTGTGCTGCTGCTGCTGCTAACTTGCTTCAGTCATGTCCGACTCTGCGGTCCCAGAGACGGCAGCCTACCAGGCTCCTCCGTCCCTGGGACTCTCCAGGCAAGAATACTGGAGTGGGTTGCCATTTCCTTCTCCTCTCTGAGTAAAGCCTCTAGAAAAAACTCGAGGCAGGATTTGGGTGAATTTGAGACTTTTAGCCAGTAGGTGGCAGTGTTGCTCTACTTGGGAGTTGGTCCCACAGCCCTCCCTAAGAGGTTTGCCCAGCTGCCTCAAGACCCTCTTTCAGAACAGAATTTTAAGTCTAAAGTTTGCATTTCTTAAAATTTTAACATTGAAATACTTCATTGGTATTTGTTTTCCCCACCGCTTCCTCGAGGGAAACACATTTACTACTGAAAGGAGGAATTTTTTTTAACACCTGAAATGGCTATAGAAGGAATGAATGAAATTCGTAGCTATTTAAGGGAATAAACTAGGAGTTACTATTTATTTTTTTAAAATTCCTATGACCCTTCAGAAAAGTCAGTGTTGTAAAAAAAAAATTAATAATGAACTTTCATAATCAAGGTGACAAGAGGCCAGCAAAGAATTATTTTGTGGCTCACTTCATGCTCAGTAGTAATTAATTGAAACTATAAGGACATGAAAAGGAGCCTGATTTCAGTGTTCCATGGTGTGTGTTGGGGGGGTGGGGTGGGCAGGGGTTTACAATTAATATAAGCTAGTGAACCTGTCATTTCATGTCTTCTCAGGAAAGCAGAGCTCATGGGGTAGCAACAAAGATGAGTATGAAAAGCAACATTCCAAATTTAGATGAAAGCACTCTCAAAAGCTGGTAAAATGTTTGAAAAAAATGAAGACGGAGCTTTCTTTTGCAGCGTGATCTCAATGGAGACTGAGAGATCTCCATTGAATAGAGAGAAAGAAGACAAAAGTGAGCAAAAGCTCCACGCACTTCACTAGATTTCAAGAAAACCACAGCCATCTCTGCCTCACTTTAAAGGCTTTACTTGATTTGCTTCCCCAAAGGGGTAGACCCCAGATTAAGACGGGACCATCCACAGCAGGACTCCAGCGTCACGAAGGGAGGAGAGAGCACTTTTCTGCAATTTTTGTCCAACAGGCTCTGTATGTTACACAAATAAACGTGTTCAGGCAGTTTTCAGTGCTGGAAGAGTGTGCTGCTGAGAAAACCGAGCCTCTGAGTGGGAGGCGGGTGGGGGAACACATTAAAAGAATTCGCTGAATACAACCTATGTAGTCTCTTGCAATTTTATTAGTCTATTTCAGCTATAGTCTGCAGTCTATGAGCTGCAGATTTGCACATGTGGCTTATTGTTGGAGCTGGCATACATGACAATATTCCAGACTTGTTGAGGATGGCTAGAGATTAGGATTCAGGAACATAGAAAAAACACGATAAACCCAAAATTAAATGTGATGATGGGAAAGCTATAAGGAAGGCTACACGTTGTAAAGATAAATGCCCAGTTCTATTCAAATCCTGGCTCTCTGCTCCATATAATTTATGAGCAAAAACATGAAAGGGCTTAGTACAAATATGTGGAAGCTTGGCTACTGTGGAATACATCGATAATATGAAAACCACAGCTTAGAGGTCGCTTTGGGGTATAGTTAATGACGTGCATGGTATCTAAAACACATACTTCCTGTTTAATGAATTAACTGTTGGCAGGGAATGGCTAATTGAAAAGGAATGTTGAAATTTTGATTAGACTGATTTGGTAGCTGACTGTCGAAACAGAAATGCTTTCCAATAAATGACGAGAACCTGTGATTGGATTTGTATGCGCTCCTTGTTCTGTTCCGAAAACATGAAAGGAAAGATCTATGTGTGATCAGTTATCGAACTGCCCTGTGAAGGGTCTAAAACTGACACAGCTGTTACTAGAAATTCTTCCCACCTCCCTTTTTTTTTTTTTTCCTCTATTTAGTGACAAAAATCTCTAAGTAAAGGAGAGTGGAGAGAGTTCTTGGGTGGGTGGTGGTATGAGAGCTCGGTTCTCCTTCCCTCTGCATCACTGACCGGCCATTTAACTGCAGACCCACTGCGTCACCTCTACAGGTCAGTGTGTACACTGAAAATTTACTTCCGAAGTGTTTAGTTTCTTTGAACCCTTAACTTTCAACATTCTAACAAGAACCTTCAAGAATTACTTCAGTTCTGGGAGGAAGAGATCTTGTTAGCAGATGTTCCATAAAATCAAGCCTTGATAGGTCAGCAAAGCGTGGTGAAAGAGCCTTAGACTAGGACTCACTCACATAGGAAATAGCATGAAATAAAGTCATTATCTGCAGTTGAGGAATCTGAGGTGCAGAGACAGTGAAAATGTTGGTCAGCCCTCCTTTCTTCCTAGAGCTTTTTTAAAGACTCAAGAGGAAAAGCAGGGAAAACAACCTTACTTTTATGTGCTACTCCACAGTCTTCAAGGTACTACTCCTGGGTCTGCAGTTTTATGTTCTGGTTAAAATTCTGCTTTGGGGAATTGCTACTTTTCTTTTTTTTTAATTTAGCCAAATTTATTTGAAAAATAATCAAATCCTTCAAGTTCTGCTGTAATAGTGCCTGGATTTATGGCATTTTCCATGTTCCTCTAGATGTGATTTTTAACTCATCTGGAACCCCATCAGTTTCTTTTAGTTCCCACTTCCAGTCTGCCTGCAGTAAACAAAAGTGTATCTGTTTACATAGTTTTCCTCTGCTCTAATAAACCTTTGGCTGATGAAGGCTTATATAGACCACTCTACTAAGGAACCAATAAACACTTATAGGAAGCTATTTTCCTAAATTTCACTCCTCCCAGGCAGAAGATGAATCAAACTGGCCATTCTACTCTTAATAGAGGTGAAGGCTTGCTACTTCAGAGTAAGAAGAAAAAATAAAAGAAACAAGTAAGCAATAAATACTGCCATAGCATGCCTGTGCGTGGGGGGAAATGCCTTTCAAATCCTGTAGTGTAACCGTTTAGCCCTGAGGCCAAAGACTGGCTTACAATAATGTCTAACATTAGTAACAAAATTAGGTACCAGACATTGATCCAGCTGCAGCATTTAACACCAGGACCTTAGGCGGTCTCACTTGCATATTTCTAAAGAATTCATTCCCTTTTATTTATTTTGAGCATAAACGCTTTCATTTCTTTAGCTTGTCTTGTATTTCAAAAACCAGAGACTGCTTATAAACAGAACAGACAAAATGACATTAACCTGTCCCACTAAACCTTGTCATGCAATGTTCCCTGTTGACTGTATTTACATCTTTTCTCTTCATTGCTTATGACTCACTAGAAAATTTTGCAACTTCAGCACAGTTCCTTATATAACTGCAATTAATTTTTCCAACCTTTCTCAAATTTCCATTCCAAAATCTATTTTATGAGACATTTATATTTTGGAGAACAAATTAAAATTTACTTTTATACTAACTTCAATATCAACTGCCTTCTAAGAGCCACTGTCATTTTTCTTTCTCTGGTATCTGAAAGACACAAACGTGGCCACTTTGCAGTGATGCTTGTTTTCCTTATGTATTGTAAGTCAAGATTTGTGAAATTGCACATAAACTGTATTTGCTCTATTATTTCCAAAGCATTTTAAATGTTTGGAAGGGTTTGAGTTGCCTCAAATAGGATTACCAACCAACTTGATTTGATAAAGTTGAAAGAGATTCTTCATTGGTTTCCTTGAAACTGAAGATAGATCTGACTGTTTTAAAAGTCAGAGTTCAGAATTTTTCAACTCAGATTACAACATGAATGTGAGAAATGTAAAAAAAAAAAAGCCAAGAAAGTTGTAAAAGTGATCCAAGGAAGGTTACAGTTGTGGATGCTTCCCTTTTAATTCTTTCAGTCATTGCTAAACTGTGTGTGGGTGAGTAATATAATGACATCATTCTTATCATTAATTTACAATTAAATCTATTCTGAAGCTACTATTACTTGTATGATTTCTTATTACTTCCAAAGGTATGTCTATGTGATTACTTCTCAGCTGAGCCATTTTCAATTTGCAGGGTAAAAAGACTTAATATCACTACACAACACTGACTTTACAAAGAGTAGACAATCCTTGTTAGTTTCAATGTGGTCAGTCTGCAAACCACAAATATAACTCCTATAGTTTCTTGCCTCTTGCTCCTCAAATAATGTCAAAGGCTTTGTGATAAATGGCTTTGCCATCAGATCTACCATTTCAGCCCATAAGAGGCTTTGAAGAGAACAGTTCATCTCTGACTATGTGGTCATCAACAGCTTCGCATGCTTGCCTCCAACCAAAACACAGTTTAAAAGCTCTGTGCGTGTTGCTAAACCTCTAGCTCTGATTCCTCAATTCCTTAAAGTGGATGTTCTGTAAATAACAACCACTCACTCGGCATTTACTGTTCTGTAAAACATAAGGCAGAGGCCACAGAAAGAGGCCCCAGCCAGAGAGTTGTTTCTTCTAAAATCTCCCTCTATTCTAAAGGTGCCACTACAGACAGTAAAATATGGTTTATGTGGCTCAATTAACTCTGTAAATTATCCTGGGTCCTGGGACGGTTTAAAGGCCCTTTTGGCCAATCACTGGCTCTCCGCCACCTTGGAGTTCCATTTACAGATGGAAGGAATTTTATCCATCTGTAATTTTATATAATATTTTATATTAAAATATTTTATTAGATATAACATCAATTTTATGATATAATATTTTTATCTTAACATCTCTGAATAGTATTAGTAAGGGAAAAGATGGAACAATAGCCTGTAACATTTATTTCCTCATGCTCCCAATCAGCGTTCAAAAAAATAAAACCAACTTTTTCAAGTTGATAGTTTAGAATTTCCAGGAATGTGGTGTTTTGAGATATAGAAAAACTCAGGACTAGTTGCTTTCATGAGAAACTCTAGACTAAGTATTTATTCTGTGCATCTGCCCATGGGTTTCTAGTGCAAAGAGAGGAGAGCTAGGCAGACCTTCCAACTTCCTGCTTGTAACATTTTAAAACATTTGAAAAGTTAATGCACAGGCAATTTTAAAGAAGATGATGTCCTTAAAATAAAGGTACCAAAACCCAAACTCACACACACTGTTTCGAAGGCCAAAATTAGAAGTGTTCTAGGAGGTAGACATGACATCATATTACAGAAGCAGCATTGGGGTTAGATTGGTCTCAGGTTCATTTCAAGTTGCAAAGCTTTGGCTTGGCAATAAATAAGGTGACCATCTCTAAAGCCCCATCTCTCTAGAAAGGCACTGTACCTCTCACAGTTCAGAATGTGAATTCAGTACCCCAGATGCATCAGCCTACCCTCAACAGGTCCCCTGAAACACCTTGCTTTCTTGGCCCCTAGAAAGAATGAAGCTCTGGGCCTTGCCCGTGGAGGGCCACATGTGCACCGAGATGTTTTCCCGGCGACTCACTGCATGGCAAAGATTAAAGAATTTAGCTCGACAGTCTAGTTCTGCGGGATTATTTTAAGCAAGTGATTCCCAGTGTAAAGTGAAGGAGTTAGACCAAAAAGCATCCAATATCCCTTCAAGCTCTAAAATTCGACATAAGCTACCAAAAAAAAAAAATTTTTAAGGACATAAATCAGAACACTAAAAACGCTATTACTGTAAGGAGTGGACATCAAAGAAATCACTGGCCCCGACGGTTCGGATTCCGCCTGAGGATGGGGCTCAGTCACATTACTACAGCGGTTTCTCTCCACATCTGACGGAGAGCGGCGCATGTTCTCGGAAGGCTCAAGGCCACTGTCAGGCAGCCAGAGGTAGGGGCTGTCCCGGGAGGGAGAGGAAACCAGGCTTTCGGGGAAACTCGGCGATGTAGGGGGAAAGCACCTGCTGCACCTCGCTAGCTACTGGGTTTAAAAAGAGCCTGGGCGTGGGGACCCCAGTCCCGACCTGGAGGAGGCACGTCGGGGGCCGGTGGCCAAGGAGAAGGAGAGCAGGCAGCGGGAGATGGAGGAGGGAGGTGGACGCAGGAAAAGGGCCGAGTGGGGCCCTGACCCCTGCCACTCACCACAAGCGGAATGGAGCAGATGAGCACCACCAGGGAGGTGGCGATGAGTAAGATGACCATCTGGATCTCGGCGCCCGCGATGCGGCGGAAGCTCCGGCGGCGGCGAAAGTCGCTGAGGCGCGGCAGGGCGGGGGAGGAGGCGGCCAGGGGAGCCCGGCAGGCGGTCGGGGCCAAGGCGACGGCGGCGGCGGCCGCGTGGTGCTGCTGCTCGGTGCCCAGAGAGGTGCGGCGCATGAACTGGCGGTGCATGCGGAGCAGCGCGCCGCACACGAGCACGTTGCAGAGCACGGTGGCGAGGATGAGGAAGGAACTGAAGCCCGCATACATGTAGGAGAAGGCGGCGTGCGCTGTCACGTTGGTGGTCCAGTCGATGAAGCACCAGGTGGCCGGGTACTGCAGCCGCGAACTGCCAGGCCCATGTTGGGCAGCGCGCAGAAGAGCACGTTGGACGCATAGACCGCGAAGAGCGTGAGCCCCGCCAGCCGCTTGTCCACGTAGTGGCTGTAGAAGTAGGCGTGGTTGATGGCCAGGTAGCGCTCGATACTCATCGCACAGATGATGCTGAGCCCCGACAGGCCAAAGAAAAGCAGGATGAAGGTGCTGTACTCGCACAGCGCGTGGCCCCCGGGCCACTGGCCCTTCATGTAGGTGGCGATGGTCACCGGGCTCACCAGCAACGTGCCCAGCAGGTCGGTGACCGCCAGCCCGCATACCAGTGTGTAGAAAGTCGTCTCCTTCTGCTCTTTGCGCGACTTACAGAGCACCACGATGGCCACCAGGTTGCCCACCACCCCGAAGATGAACATCACCGCTGGGATGGTCACTGGGCTGTTTAGTGGGTTGGAGGCCTGGGAGGATGATGCATTGGTCCCAGGGGCGGTCATGGTGGTGGCCGACGGTACACTGCCTTGGAGTGCGAGGCTGGGTCTGTGGAGAATAGGAGAGAGACGAAGAAGCGATGAGCAGAAATTAGCACCTGCAAAAAGGTGTCAGACCCGCTCCCAAGAAACAATACGCTGATGAGAGATGGGGGAGCAACTTGATCCAACATTGTGGACTGCAGCCACTTACCAACTGCAGCAACCTAAATCTCCAGGCTCCGGATAAGTCCTGCCGGCAGCACCACTCTACGGACATTAATATTTATACGTTGATACTGTCTTTCTCTCCTCTCCCCAACCCAACTCATTCCACTGCCAAGATGAACAAGACCTATCTCAAGGGAAAACTGGCTTGCTCGTTTTCCCGACAGATTCTGAGTCAATAAAAGTCTCGCTGAAAACAAGTTAATTTGAAGAGAGCAATCTTCATTTCCTGGCTACGCTCAAGGGGCGCCCGCACCGCTCTCTGCCCAGTGCCCCCAACCCTGTCTCACCTGTGGCAGCCGCGGAGGTTGCAGTTACGTAAGCCCCCAGGGTCAAGCCTCAGATGTCTGGACAAGCCTTCAACCTGCCCTCAGCCGTGCCCTGCTCAATGTGGGGCTTGCCAGGCCTCTGCCTTCTCAGAGCCTGCTCTCGGTGGCTGCCAGTTTTCCGGAACTGAGGTCAGTGGTTAGCTTTCAAACACTTGGAGAAACAGAAGGGCAGCGAAATGGGTCAGTGAAGCCCGATCATGGATTGCTTTATTCCTTCGTCTTTTTCTTCGTTTCTTCAAAGACGATCCAAGCTTTGCGGAGCCCACGGGAATCCTCCGTGGGCGGACAGCTCTCAGGTGTGCAGCGGCACGCGCTGGTGGCACCGAGCCTGGGTACCCGGCTCGGGCCGCCCTCCTCCCCAGCCCAGGGCAGCGCGGGCGGCTACCGGGGCTGGCGGCTACAGCTGAGGGCGCTTCTGACGCCCTGGGGGCGGCTTGAGGTCCTCTCGGCCAGAGGCTCTGACCTGGGGCGGTTCATCTTCCTCTCGGGCTGCCGGGTTTCCAGCTCCGCTCTTGCCCTTCCAGCCTCTGTACAAACTTTTCTGCAGCTTCAAGTTTCCCTGGCGAGGGCGGAGCCACACAGCGCGCGGCCTGGGCGCCCATTGGCCAGATGTGAAGTGGGAGGGGCGCTCACTCGCTCCTGTGCGCGGAGAGGAAGCGCTGCGGACCCGAGGGCGGGGCCCCGGGCGGCGCGGATCCCGCCGCGCCTCTGCCGGCTGCTTGACGGCGGCTTTCCAGCCCACCGCGGGGCTTGGATGGTGGAGGTTTGGCTTCACTGCTTCTGGCAGGTGGTGTGGAAAAGCCGCGGTCCGCGGGGACCCTGGGGGAGCCCCGGTATTTTCCTGTGCACCCCCTTAGCTACTTTGAACTCGGTATCCAGGGCGGACAGCTCTGAAACCGGCATCTTCCTCGCTGCCTCCTTCTCCAAGTGGGCTGTTTCTCGCACCTTCTTCAGCCGACTTGCAACATCTGGGTGCTGGGAAGGGAGGTCAGCGGCTTAGGATTCTACCTGGGAGCTCTCGAGGTGTGTGTGTGTGTGTGTGCGCGCGCGCGGCTCGGTGAGGAGAGATAGGGTGCGTGCACGAGTGGCCCCGGATCAGAAGGGTGGCTGGATGGGAGAGTGGGCACCAGGGTTGGGCGGGGAAACGACGAGGAATCCATCCTCTCACCGCGAAAGGAGTTCATTGGCAGTGCCGAGGCAAAAAAAAAACGTGAGGGAGGGTGGGGAAAGCCGGGACAGCAACGTCTCCCGTCGCGAGTCGCAGAGACCTGCGGCTGCGGAGAGCCGGCGCGCAGCCCTCCAGGGGACCGACAGTGACTGCGGAGGGCTGCCTGTCGAACCGCGGAGACCTTTGTCCTCCTTCGGGGAACTTCTCCGACCCGTGAGAACGGTTAGACTGAGTTCCGTGTCTGGGCTCGGCTAACAGTCGGATTTAGACACCTTCACCATGAATCCTTGGAAAGGCTGACACGGAGAGACTGGGATTGTTTTCAAGTGAAAGAATCGTCCAGTCACTACCTCACTGATCAACTCTTGGAAAAGCCTATTTGCTCTACCTTTTAATCTTTGAATTACAATTTGGCTTCTTCTCGTTATTCCCTTCTTTCTATTTTACTTGCTACAGTCAGAACTGTTCTATTAATATTTTACTTGCTAAAGTCAGAGCTGAAAACTAAAAAAAAAAAAAGATTGTAAAACTTTATGGCATAATTATAACCGCTTCACCATTTTTTTTTTAAAACCATAAGGTGAGATTGTGTGAGCCTTCATAATTTCAGTTCCTAGGATCTCTTTCCAGAGGTCGGATACATGCATTTTAACATAATGCATCTCCTCACAGGATAGATAAATAACTCGATCCTTTTATATGCTAAAGCAGGCACTCATGCCTTTATTATTTCGTGAATGTACAAACCTAAGAATTTATCTGGTGCTCCAGTTATTCTCAAGTGACACAGTAACAAATGAGTAATAGGAGAAACAAAGCATTCCAGTTTTCCGCTAATTACAGGACGTAATTGTATAAGGCACCATGTGGATTATTGATATAACATCAATAATGTTGTTTGTATTGTTTCCACGTGAAATCAGGGGTTCAGAAAGAAACACACATTTGGTAGCAGATGTAAAAAGAACTGATGGAGATCTGTCAGTTTTTCACAGCCCTAATCCACTATAACTACTCCTGTTGTCTGTGCTTCCTGTTAAGTAGTAAGCTCTAGGTTGTGTCAGCATTGAAAAAGGAAACTGCACGTTCTACCCCCAATCTTTTGTGACCACATTGCATCACTATCACCCTGTCAGGTGGTTGTTAGTAAGAGTTTGAAGGCAAAGTGGGAAGTTCCACTTATAATCCCCCTCTGCTAACAAATTTTTTTTTCCAATTCTCTTTGCATTTGAAGTTCCTAAAATGGAGAACAATTTGAATTGGTCCTTGTTAACTTTTCATGATGAAGAGTATTTTAAATATAAAACTGAAGGCACTCTGCTGAGAGTATTAGGATTAGAGATTTTAGCACATTGCTGATAAACTGAATTTGTTTCCAATAGAGCTGTTTTTCTTACTACTCATTTACATTTACTCTCCACAGTAGCTTTACAAAAATGAAAATAAATAAGAATCCAGAACATAAGACTGAAAACATGTTACGAGGTTTACCTCTACCCTCTCTTGGTACATGATTCTTAAAACTTAAGTTTAGCCTTCAAAAGTAGAAGTTGAAAATTTGGAAACAAATATTTTATTTTCTTTATTTGAAAAACTGGGACATTGTTGTTCAGTGTCCCTCACACTCCTCTGGGAATGTACGTTGCAAAAGAAAACAAAGAATCACCACGATTAGGCAGACGATTCTTATCATTGTTTGTGTATTTTAAGAAAAGATTTTATTCTAAGCATTGATTTGTATCCTCTCTTGCCATTTCTGCCTCAATCCCTACTCTACACTGTAAGTCTGCGTTTCAATTCTGTCACCAAATCCTCCCTGAAGGTTTGCACTAGTCCAAGAATGGCCTGACTGATCCTTTTGATTCCTCTCTGCTAGCTAATTACTGGACTATTCTTTTAGGTCAACATCATAAGTCAGGAACTCTTAAAAGCAGAGTCCACTTGGAGGCTATGAACTACATTCCCTTTGACTAGGATGAATCTTCCTTGGGTCAAGAGAATGGGTAACCAAGGGGCTAGTTCTTGGGAGGAAGGTAGCAGGATGAATCAGATCTGGCCTGGACCCCATACTGAGGCAAAGCTGGCCAGATCTTAGAGCATTCCTAAAGAGCTAACATTCACATAGCAAAGCCCACACAAAACCTGCTGTCTGTCATTCAGGACTGGCCATATAGATACTCAAAAAGGTGAAAAAGGTGTCTATCTGGTGCAGATAACCCAGTGCCCATGGCCACATCTGCCTTCCACCTGCTCATCTGACTGGTTTAGTAAATTACAAGCATGACATTAACTTGATGTTGGGCATCAAAAGAGGTCCATGATTATGGCTTTGGTCCCTCCCTTTTTAGCAGTGCGTTTTAAATGTGCACCTAATTATTTTCCTTTTCCACGTTTTGTGCTGATTCTGCTGCTTGGGGCTGTTATACATGTTAGTACTGTGATCGACTCCTCAGCGTCTTCATGTGGGCCTGAATTACCACTGTGGAGGCTGGTCGCCACCAAGTGATTGCTTCAGGCTTGCTTCTTCTCTTGACAGTTTCACTCATCAAAGTGACAGCTTTCTACCTGTTTATTCTTCCCCTCTTCTTTCTCCAGACAGATAGTTCCACTGCACTCCCATTGTAAACTGGGCTAATTGACAAAGAAAGAAGATTATTTTATTGATGTTGAAAATTTTTAAAAAGAAACTTTTTATCTTGTATTGGAGTACAGCCAATTAACAATGTTGTGATTGTTTCAGATGAACAGTGAAGGGACTCAGCCATACATATATAAGTGTCCATTCTGCCCCCCAAACTCCTGTCCCATCCAGGCTGCCATACAACATTGAGCAGAGTTCCATGTACTATTCAGTAGGTCCTTGTTGGTTATCCATTTTAAATTTAGCAGTGTGTACATGTCAATCCCAAACTCGCTAACTATCTTGCTC
The DNA here is from genome assembly GCA_006408675.1 of Madoqua kirkii. NCBI lineage: Eukaryota > Metazoa > Chordata > Mammalia > Artiodactyla > Bovidae > Madoqua > Madoqua kirkii. The sequence continues at coordinate 22,129 of SJYC01040828.1, forward strand.
ATTTTAGAAGGTACGAGTGGAGAGATAAAGTCTTATAAGTCCAGGTGTCTCTTCTACAGGAAGATGGACATGCTGATTATATTTTAGTTTCTTCTCATATCCCCTGAATTGCTGTATATTTTAGCACTTCAGAAAATACACAGAGACTCCCTGGTTTAGTCATCAACACCTCCATTTTCTATAGCTTGTTGACTGCTTTCCACAGAACTTTCACAACTGCATTCACAAAGTAAAAGAAGAAAGTGAAAAAGTTGGCTTAAAGCTCTACACTCAGAAAACTAAGATCATGGCATCTGGTCCCATCATTTCATAGCAAATAGATGGAGAAACAGTGGAAAGAGTGGCTGAATTTATTTCGGGGGGCTCCAAAATCACTGCAGATGGTGACTGCAGCCATGAAATAAAAAGACGATTTCTCCTTGGAAGAAAAGTTTTGACCAACCTAGACAGCATATTAAAAAGCAGAGACATTACCTTGTCAACAAAGGTCCGTCTAGTCAAGGCTATGGTTTTTCCAGTAGTCATGTATGGATGTGAGAGTTGGAGTATAAAGAAAGCTGAGTGCCATAGAGATGTTTTTAAACTGTGGTGTTGGAGAAGACTCTTGAGAGTCTCTTGGACTGCAAGGAGATCCAACATAAAGAAAATCAGTCCTGAATATTCATTGGAAGGACTGATGCTGAAGCTGAAACTCCAGTACTTTGGCCACCTAATGCAAAGAGCTGACTCAATGGAAAAGACTCTGATGCTGGGAAAGATTGAAGGCAGGAGGAGAAGGGGACAACAGAAGATGAGATGGTTGGATGGCATCACTGACTCAATGGACATGAGTTTGTGTAAACTCCAGGAGTTGGTGATGAACAGGGAGGCCTGGTGTGCTGCAATCCATGGGGTCACAAAGAGTCAGACATGAATGAGCAACTGAACTGAACTGAACTGAACTGTGCTCTTCTTAGTAATCCCCTGAAGATGTTAGGTAGGTGTAATGGAGACCCATGCTTTACCAAATCCTGTTTCCATTTTTTTTCCTGAACACGTAGCTGGATGGCATTTCCCAGACTTCTTGTGGCTAGCTGAGGCTCATGCGGCTGTATTCTGGCCAGTGGAAATAGGAGGAAGTGATGTGTATCAATTTCAGGCCTGGTCCCTAAAGGATCCCGATCCTCTGTGCTCTCTATCTTCCCTTTCCTGCCAATAGGATATAAGGCCCTGGTGTATGGCAGAACAACTAGGTAGAAGGTAACTGGCTCCCTGTATACCTGCATGGAGGGAGGACCTCATTCTAATCCCAGTGACCTTCACTGGACAATGAAATGAAGAGGAATAATCCCCTGAGATTTGAGGGGCTGCTTGTTTGGGCAGTTACCCTGTGCTGACAAAACAGTATGATTGGAATCATCGGTCTTCAGTAATGAGACTGTGGGCCCAGAAAAGCTATGTGACTTGCTCAAAGGCACAAAAATTAGTCAGACCAGCTGAAATTTAGCCAGTGCTTAGCTTGTGTGAGACGATGTGCTGAATGATTTATGCCTATGTCATCTAACCACACAAGAAACCTATGAAGAAGGTACTACATAGTTGTAGGCCCAGCTTACAGGTGAGCTAACTGGTATTTGGTTGAGGAATGTGGAGGAGGACATTGTCATTTCTTAAAAGACTACACAGCATTTGGGGATGGCAATGTGAAGGGTCCCACTGGCTGCTGGTTGAGGCTTCCTGACCATCTTGATTAGGGGTGACCTTGGATGAGTTTGTTCTGCCTGCCTTCCTGTTGATCCCTTGTGTGTTGATTGTCTTTCCAATAATTTTTTTTCCTACTTAAATTGATCATGCTCAGTTTCTATTGCTTGCAAATAATCACCCCACCTAGCACAGAGAGGTTTAGTAAATTACAGATCACAGTATTGATAAATAGCAGAACAAAGATTTAAATCTAGGTCTGTCCAATCCCCAAACCTCTATCTCTAACCTCTGTATTTCTTAGCCCAGGAACTATAGCCACATAACTCTTATTAGTCTTCTTTTTTTCTTCCTTAGTATCATTGACTTTGGGGTAAAGAAAGTCTGGATTCAAGGTCATAGTAAGTAAGTTAAGTAGCCTAAACCTTACTGAAAAGGAGTTTTTACTAAGTTGATTCTTTTGAAGTTTAAGTAATATAGTAATCCAAATGAAGAAAATATCTGGCACATATTACAAATAGTTATTTCTACATACAGTTATGTTCCCCAAATTTATGCATATAGCGTTTATCCTCCCTGATGTTTTAGAGGGCATCATAATAAATTGTGTATATATTACTTTGATAGAACTTATCTTTGCCTCTTCCTTGCCCCAAATATCCGAAGACTGGTTGTATACAATCACAGAAAGAGAAGGTATTTATCAGATAATTTTGGGCTTTCCTGGTGACTCAGTGGTAAAGAATCCACCTGTCAATCAATGGAGGAGATGAGAGTTCGATCTCTGGGTCAGGAAGCTCCCCTGGAGGAGGAAATGGCAACCCACTCCAGTATTCTTGCCTGGTAAATCCCATGGACAGAGGATCCTGGCGGGGCTGTAGTCCATGGGGTCACAAAAGAGTTGGACATGACTTAGCAACTAAAAAATAACAAATAAGATAGTTTAGTCAATCCCCTTTCCTTCCCTTAGTGAAAATGAAAGAATTACTTTCAAAGAGATGATTCCTATTTCCTACTTACGTTAACTTTATTAGATAATTTCTCAAGAGTATACCTAATATTGACTGTAATCACAGTCTAGCTATTGAGCTGATATTAGTAAATTTTACCCAGATACAGAATTTACCTGGTTTTCTTCCAAAATAAATTTCCTTTTTTCCCCCAATTTTGCACTATTTATAAGAAGAACCAAAGCACTTTTACTTGGAAGAAATGAATGCAACTATCCCTGGAAGCAGGGAACCAATGTGTGGAACTTGCAGAGGGGAGGAAGACTGGGAGGGGGACATTTTCAATCAAAAATGGATAGAAAAAAAACCCAAACATCTCTGTGAGCAAAGATATGATGGGGAAAGTAGCCTGTTGTGCCAGGTGCTGTCTATAGCTATGAAGTCCCTTGACTTGCATCAGCTTATTCAGGGCACCACTGGAACCCTGTCCTGCAAAAACTGCTAGTCTGCTAACACAATGCATGGCAAATCCAGAGTAACATGAGTGTTCAGAATTTACTCTCTTGACCTTTGTCATCCATACAAATCCCACTTTACATCTAGTCTCACAGTAGTCTCTTCATTTCTGATATTTATATGCAGACACAGCCAACCTAAAGAGACAGACACACAAGTCACTGCCCCCAACCTACCAATAATACATCCCTGAGTGTAACCTCAGACATAGATCTCTCAGTTGACCCAGGACATGGACAAACATGATGCCTTCATTCTTCTGTGAGTGAGGTGCTTTACCTGGTGTACTCATTGCACTTGAATTGCCCAGTCACAAACATTTCTTTCAGCCTGCCATTCATTCATCCATTCAAACAGCATTTGTGTAAAGGACTAGGATAACCTCTGCGTGCATCCTTAGAACAAAATAAACAGTTCCTGCCCTTATGTAACTTTTGTAATGGGGAAAAGCTTACTGTCCAGAAAGGGAAACAGTCATAAAAGCACATATACTTCGATATTTACAACCTGGCATCGATGCTTCCTTTAGATTTGAGACCAGGAATGGCCATCTGAAGAGGTGGTATCTTCTAACCAGAGTATAGTCTGTTTCCCTTCAAGATGGCTCTTTAGTTAACAACAGGTTATCTTCCACTCACAGTACAGGAAGCTTTAAGCATATTCTGGCTCAGAGCTTCTCAAGCACTCTGTTTGATGCTTCAGAAAAGATAGCTGCACATTCTATAGGCCAATGGCTAGAGCAGAGAAGGTTTCTGAGAATTCAGAGAATGGATCTTGAGGAAACTGTTGTTCAGTTGCTAAATCATGTCTGATTCTTTGCAACCCCATGCACTACAACACACCAGACTTCACTGTCTTTCACTAAGTCCCAGAGTTTGCTCAAACTCATGTCCATTGTGTCGATTATGCCATCCAACCAGCTCATCCTCTGTCGCCCCTTTCTCCTTCTGCCCTGAATCTTTCGCATCATCAGCATCTTTTCCAATGAGCTGGCTCTTTGCATCAGGTGGCCAAAGTATTAGAGATCCAGCATCAGTCCTTCCAGTGAATATTCAGGCTTAATTTACTTTAGGACTGAGGAAACTAGGAGCTGAATAAATCCGACTGAGGTGCATTGAAGTAAAGGAAATCACTGAAATTTGAAAAGAGGAACCCATGACCTGAGAAAATCTGCCAATTTACTGTGAACTTCTGCAACAGAAGTTCAAAGCTCTCCATTGTGGAGGGTGAGGTACAGGAGAAGTGAAGCGGGATTGCTTTCTGAGGATAATACCAACTTCTCCGACTGTTAAAATTCAAGTCAAAATTAGTATCAGGCCTGACCAGCTCCTTGCATTTCATGTTAAAAAGTATCGATCACAAAGGAAACTAAAAGTATAACCAAAACTTTGCTGTAGTTTAAGAAGGTCTAAGGGTATGAAAGTCAAAGTCAATGAATAAGACTGTTTGTTTTATCGGTTCAGTTCAGTTCAGTCGCTCAGTCGTGTCCGACTCTTTGCAACCCCATGAATCACAGCACGCAAGGCCTCCCTGTCCATCACCATCTCCTGGAGTTCACTCAGACGCACGTCCATCGAGTCAGTGATGTGATCCAGCCACCTCATCCTCTGTTGTCCCCATCTCCTCCTGCTCCCAATCCCTCCCAGCATCAGAGTCATTTCCAAAGAGTTAACTCTTCACATGAGGTGGCCAAAGTACTGAAGTTTCAGCTTTAGCATCATTCCTTCCAAAGTAATCCCAGGGTTGATCTCCTTCAGAATGGACTGGTTGGATCTCCTTGCAGTCCAAGGGACTCTCAAGAGTCTTCTCCAACACCACAGCTCAAAAGCATCAATTCTTCAGCACCCAGCCTTCTTCACAGTCCAACTCTCACATCCATACATAACCATAGGAAAAATCATAGCCTTGACTAGATGGATCTTTGTTGGCAAAATAATGTCTCTGTTTTTGAATATGTGATCTAGGTTGGTCATAACTTTTCTTCCAAGGAGTAAGCGTCTTTTAATTTCATGGCTGTAGTCACCATTTGCAGTGATTTTGGAGCCCCCCAAAAATAAAGTCTGACACTGTTTCCACTGTTTCCCCATCTATTTCCCATGAAGTGATGGGACTGGATGCCATGATCTTCATTTTCTGAATGTTGAGCTTTAAGCCAACTTTTTCACTTTCCACTTTCACTTTCATCAAGAGGCTTTTGAGTTCCTCTTCACTTTCTGCCATAAGGGTGGTGTCATCTGCATATCTGAGGTTACTGATATTTCTCAAAAAAAAAAAAAAGCTGTAGTACTTAATTTAACAAGAAATGAAATTTGATTATATAAATGGCAGTTTTAAAAATATGACTTTCTGATGCTAAATTGTTTTATATTTTCTATAAACTTTATTTTCTATAAACTGTATATTCTATAATCTATAAAATAATAGATTATATATTAAAAGAGCTTTATAATTTGTCTAAGGATTTTCTGCAGCAAGATTCATTCATTTAATCTAGCAGAAGAAAAGCAAGTACATCTTTTTAAATTGAAATGTAGTTGATGTACAATTTTATGTTAGTATCAGGTGTACAACAGTGATTTGACACTTGTGTACATTATAAAATGACGACAGATCTAGTAACCATCTGTCTCCATCAGAGCTATTACAATATTACTGACCATATTTCTTTTCCTGTATATTATATCCTGTGGCTTATTTGTTTTTTTTTTAGCATGTCTTTATTTATTTTTAATTGGAACTTTACAGTGTTATACCAGTTTCTGCCATACATCAACATGAATTAGTATATGTATGTTCCCTCCCTCTTGAACCTCCTTCCCACCTCCCACCCCATCCCACCCCTCTAGGTTGTCAGAGAGTACTGGGTTGAGTTGTCTGTATCACAGAGCAAATTCCCACTGGCTGTGTGGTAATATATATGCTTCAATGCTACTCTCTCAATTCATCCCAATCTCTCCTTCCCCCTGCTATGACCACAAGTCTGTTCTGTCTGTCTGTCTCTATTCCTGCTCTGCAAATAGGTTCATCAGTATCAGTACCATTTTTCTAAATTCCATATATATGCATTAATATATGATATTTGTTTTTCTCTTTGTGATTTCACTCTGTATAACAGGCTCTAGGTTCATCCAACTCACCAGAACTGACTCAAATGCATTCTTTTTTGTGGCTGAATAATAACCCATTGTATATATGTACCATAGCTCCTTTATCCATTTATCTGTTGATGGACATCCAGATTGCTTCCATGTCCTGGCTATTTTAAATAGTACTACAATGAATATTGGGGTACATGTGTATTTTTCAATTATGGTTTCCTTAGGGTATATGCCTAGTAGTGGGATTGCTGGGTAATATGGTAGTTTTATACATAATTTTTTAGGAATCTCCATATTGTTCTCCATAGTGGCTGTTACTTAATTTATATTTCCAACAGCAGTGCAAGAGGGTTCCCATTTCTCCACATCCTCTCCAGCATTTATTGTTTGTAGATTTTTTGATGATGGGCATTCTGAATGGTGTAAGATGATACCTCATTGTAGTTTTGATTTGCATTTCTCTAATAATAAGCAATGTTGAGTATTTTTTCATGTGTGTATTAGCCCACCTGTATGGAGGTGGAGAAATGTCTATTTAGATCTTCTGCCAACTTTTTGATTGGGTTGTTTGTTTTTGGTATTGAGCTGCTTGTGTATTTTGAAGAGGAATCCTTTATCAGTTGCTTCATTTGATGTTGTTTTCTTCCTTTTTGAGGGTTGTCTTTTCATCTTGTTTATGGCTTCCTTTGCTGTGCAAAAGCTTTTAAGTTTAATCAGATCCATTTCTTTCTTTCTTTCTTTCTTTTTCTTTCTTATTTTCATTACTTTAGGAGGTGGGTCATAGAGGATCTTGCTGTCATTTTTGTCAGAGTGTTCTTCCTATGTGTTCTTCTAAGAGTTTTATAGTTTCTGGCCTTATATTTAGGTCTTTAATCCATTTTGAATATATCTTTATGTATGGTGTTAGGAAGTATTCTAATTTCATTCTTTTACACATAGCTGTCTAGTTTCCCAGCATCCCTTATTGAAGAGACTGTCTTTTCTCCATTGTATATTCTTGCTTCCTTTGTCAAAGATAAGGTGCCCATAGGTGCTTCGGTTTTTCTCTGGGCTTTCTGTCTTGTTCCACTGGTCTATATTCTGTTTTTGTGCCACTACCATACTGTCTTGATGACTGTAGCTTTGTAGTATAGTCTGAAGTCAGAAAGGTGTATTCCTCCGGCTCCATTCTTCTTTCTCAAGATTGCTTTGGCCATTTGGGGTCTTTTATGTTTCCACACAAATTGGAAAAAGTTTTTGTTCTAAGGAAAATGCCATTGGTAATTTGATAGAGATTGCATTGAATCAGTAGATTGCTTTGGGTACTCTAGTCATTTTCATTCACAAAATTGATTCTTCCAACCCAGGAACATAATATAGCTCTCCATCTGTTTATATCATCCTTAATTTACATCATCAGTGTCTTATAGTTTTATGTATACAACTCTTTTGTCTCTGTAGGTAGTTTTATTTCTGGGTATTTTATTCTTTTTGCTGTAATTGTTAATGAGATTAATTCCTTAACTTTCTGATTTTTCATTGTGTGTAAAGAAATGCAAAAGATTTCTGTGTATTGACTTTATATTCTGTGACTTTACTAAATTCACTGATTAGCTCTAGTAATCTTCTGAGAGTAACTTTAGAGTTTTCTATGTATAGTATCATGTTGTCTACAAACAGTGAGAGTTTTACTTCTTTTTTGCCAGTGTGGATTCTTTTTCTTTTTCTTCTCTGACTGCTGTGGCTAAGTCTTCCAAAATGATGTTGAATACATATATCACACCTTTTTTTAAAAAATCTATTCATGTGTCAATGGACAGTTGAAGAAGCAAGTACACTTTTAAGATATTGAATGTGAAGACTGTGAATTGAATACAAATTCTTTTTCTCTCAAATCGTGAATTAGTATAAAAGTGTCAGTTGCTGAGAAGTAAAATATTGTGAATTTTTTTTGACTGAAAAAAACAACATACACTTCTAAAAAGTGACTTGCTGTGTTAATGATTTGAGTTCATCTCTGATCTTACTCCATTAGTGATGAAGGGACTTTAAAAGATCTGCTGATAGCCTAAAGTTTAGGGTAAGTCATTCTAAACTATGTATGTTCAATTTAAGCTTTGATAGCAGTCAGTTCTTACTTTACTCTTCTACCTATGGATTACAACTTTTTTTTTTTTGGATGCATTGTGCGGTATGCAGGATTTTAGTTTCCTGACCAGGACTGAAGCTGAGCCCCCTGCAGTGGGAGCACAGAATCTTAACCACTGGACTACCAGGGAAGTTCCAAAACACTTTTTAATAGCCAAACAAACCATAAAAGAAAAAGTGTTATTTAGTTTTGTTTTCCTTTTCCTGACTTGCTTCTCATTAAAATTTTGTTTTCCAAATTGAACATTAACAAAAATACTACCAAATATAAAATATATTTCCCTCTTGAGGAAGAGGCCATCCTCCAGATGAGGTTTTGCCTGGACTTATATAATTTTGGAGATCCTGTTCACAGACTTCTTTGGGTTCTTACACATCACACAGTCACCTGAGCTTGAAGGTGTGGCACTAGAAATGCCCATTTTATGAAGTGTCCATAAGTCTTAGACTGTTAAAGGAAGTCCAAAGTTCTCTCTTTTTGGCCCAAATGACAGACCAGTCAGCTATGAACACCAAATCGAATCTTTTAGCCTTTGCCAAGGACTGGTCTTAGGAAAGATTTAAAAATACATTTTTAAACAATTCAGTACCCTCTATTTTTTTTTTTTTTTTTGAAGACTTCCCTTTCCTGTTTTTAAAAGGTTAGTTTTTTCTCTTTGGATTTTGACAGAATGTGCTTTTGCATTTGACTTTTTTCCTGTATTTTTCTGAGATTCAATTTGTGCAGGAGGATTGGAGAACTGGATGTGCTGTTTACAGATTTGCACAAGCATTCACTTTTAGAGAAAGACACCTGAGATATCTGTTGCTTTTAAAAGCTCTATTTATTAGAAAGTGGTCAGTTCTGTCCAGGTGATCCCTACATTGCTCTGTAGAGGTTAGTGGCACACTTTTGTTGGGTTTTTGTTTGTTTGTTTTTTAGGAGTTTGAGGAAATCATTTCTCTTACAAAGCTGGTATCCATCTTATGATCCCTGTACTAACGTGTTAATTGTGCCATTTTAAGCTTGGGCAAATGCTGACTTCTCTTTCCTCATTTACATCCATAATAATGATAAAAGCTTTCCTATAATTCAAATTAAGACTCTCTTGGGAGCTTCCTTTAAAAATATTTATTTATTTACTTACTTTTGGCTATGCTGCAACTCATAGGGTCTCAAAGAGAAGGACCCGACTGAGCGGCTGAACTGAACTCAACTGCTGCTGGGTCTTCATTGCCATGTGGGCTTTTCTCTAGTTACAGAGAGTGGAGGCTACTCTCTAGTTGCTGTGAGAGGGCTTCTCACTGTGGTGGCTCCTCTTGTTGCAGAGCACAGGCTCTGGGGCATTCAGGCTTCAGTAGTTGTGGCTTCTGGGCTCCAGAGCACAGGCTCGGTAGTTGTGATGCCGGATTTAGTTGCTCTGTGGCATGTGGGGTGGAACCCATGTCTCCTACACTGACAGGCGAATTCTTTACCACTGAGCCTCAAGGGAAGCCCAGGAAATTCCTTTTCATACCTCTCTCTGTTCTGCAAACCAGCCTTCCCTGGTAGCTCAGTTGGTAAAAAATCTACTGTAGTGCGGGTGACCCCAGTTTGATTCCTGAGTTGGGAAGATTCCCCTGGAGAAGGGATAAGCTACCCACTCCAGTGTTCCTGGGCTTCCCTGGTGGCTCAGACTGTAAAGAATCTGCCTGCAATGTGGGAGACCTGGGTTTGATCCCTGGGTTGGGAAGATCCCTTGGAGAAGGAAATGGCAACCCACTCCAGTATTCTTGCCTGGAGAATCCCCATGGACCGAGAAGCTGGTGGGCAACAGTCTGACATGAGTCGGACATGACTGAGTGACTAAGTATAGCACTCCTTAACACTTCCCTCCATCCCTTAAAACACACAAAAAGAGGTCACCACACTTCAAAAGGACAAAGGTAAAACTTCTCTGAGCAATAATAGTAAATTTAGATTAGCCACTTACCACCCACCCTTGGGTGCTCAGGAAGCAGATACAAAAAGCAGAAAGTAGAAAATTCTTCACAGTATTTCTGATTGGAACTTATTGCCACTTATTTTAATTTTCTCTTTTATGCAGAGTAGTTTTCCATTTCTGCAACTACCAAGGGTGTATATAATAGCTTCCTGACATTTAAATGATCATATACTTCCTTATTTGTCTTATTCTGTTCATAAGCACCCAACCAAAATCAAATTTCCTGCTCAAGTTGATCCTATGCACAGATAAAATGGAGAGTGAAGTCAATAACATGAAAAAAACATCGACTGAGTATAAACCGTGTGCCAGGGATTAGGCTAAACCCTTTGTATTTATCTTAGATAAGCCTATAGTAAACCTACAGAAGAGATAGCATTATTGCTTCTGCAGCTCTATCAGGACGTAAAGTCGGGTAAAAAATCTGCAGTTATTTGGTGCGTCTCTTTTCTGGGAGATGGGGTAGGAGTGGGCATATAGAAGAACGATTAGCATAAACTGAGAAAAAAATGGAGGGAGTGGGAGACACATAGCTACTCTTTTTGTCTCTCAGTTCTCATCACAGACATTGCTAATCCACAACATCATTCTCCCTTCAAGGGCTCGCCACCATCTACTAGCGCTGATGCAAGAGATAGAAGTTACTTGCTATGCTTGATTTAGCATATGCTGTGTATAGAACTGATTTGAAGAGATCTTAATGCAAGGAGGTTTTGTAAACTTGGAAAGTATGTTGGTAAGGTCCTCCTTGTCCAGGTGATTATGGAAGGGCTCTGAAGATCCTTCTTCAGGGTTTTTTTGCTTTGGAGGGCAAAGTTTTTGCCAAGAGAGTGGGAAAGGGGTACAGTAGACAGTGATGATCATTAAATATGTGACTAGAGAAAAAGTTTCACCTAGGACAGAGGGCCCTGCTTTTAAAGCACATTCACCTACTTTAAAAAAGTACTTCAAGAATGTCTAGAATCTATCTAACAGTATCATACATGCCTTTCTGCAAAACACCTGCATTTGCTGTTCAGGGAAAATCCATGGAATTCTCCAGATCCAAATACTGGAATGGGCAGCCTTTCCCTTCTCCAGGGGATCTTCCCAACCCAAGGAGCGAACCCAGTTCTCCCACATTGCAGGCAGATTCTTTACCAGCTGAGCCACAGGGGAAGCCCAAGAATACTGGAGTTGGTAGCCTATCCCTTCTCCAAGGAATCTTCCTGACCCAGGAATCGAACCAGGGTCTCCTGCATTACAGGCAGACTCTTTACCAACTGAGCTATCAGGGAAGCCCTATTTAGAGAGCAGCAGGACAGAAATTAAAGAGGCAGGAACAGATTGTATTTGAGCCCAACCATGACATTTAAGTTTTCAACTCTTATGAATCATTTAAATCTTCTAGTACCTTAAATGGAATTTTGGAAGCCAAGTAGGGGGCGAGTAATTGAAGAAAAAAAGATTAATTGCAATCATTAAAACCTAACTGGTGAACTTTATGATGTTTAAACATACACAGAAATGAGTATTTGAACTGAGTTATTTGAAACCTATGGCTGTAATAACAGAGCCCTTTGGGGAATATTTCCCTAAAGGATCAAATATTTATTTATTTTCTCTACTTTATCTTTTGTTCTTGGTGCTTGTGTATTTTAATAATTCCGACTTATATAAAAAAGGAGACATTTTAAATTGTATTTATACACTTTTTTTTTTTAATTAGTAAGAAACTTTTATTTGAATTTAACTCAGTAAATTAGGCAGTAAAATGGAGGTTGTAACTATGTAGTTTCACCTTCTGATAAGACCAACCCATTCAGTTGCATATAAATATGTCTGTATTCAATTTAACAACTTGTGAACTTTATATATACTGAGCTGTTTTGCGTAAATAATTTGGTAACTTTTATAGACTTGAATACAAATGCTTCTCAAACTTAATATATCTAAGAGACAAGTCTATATCTCCTCCTGAAATTACTCTTTGCTAGATTTTCCTGGCCTAAGTGAATAGCAGTTTCATTTATTCACCTGTTTAACCATGAAAACTCAGACTCATCCTTGATCCTCTCACATCCCATATACAATTTCTAGTGAGTCTTTAGGCCTTGATGTTCATACTGTATGTGGACACTAAGCACTTATCACCTCCATATACACTTTGAACTCTTTTTTTAATCTCCTTTACTGAAAAAGTGAAACACTTTCTTTATAATGAGTGCAGTGCAGAATTGACTTTAGAAGCAGAGAGAGGGGAAAACTCAATTTTTAGTCTGTTTGTATCTGCCTTAAATATTTCAGAGAATTGACTTTATTCAGGCCAATTCTGTTACAATGCACTAGTATTTCATGTGGACACTCACAAGAGCTGAGTCATTTTTCTGAATGTTTTCCTGGCCTCCAGCATTCAGTGAGGAATCTCAGCACACAATTTTCTAGTTAATACATATTTTCAAATGAGAGCATAGAAAGCATTCTATAGAATAAAAATTCACTGGATAACTTGATTACCTTCATGGGGTGTAGAGGAAGAATATATTGAGATTTTGGTTGTTCGGGGAAAAGAGCATTTAAGAATAATATATTCAAGATAGTGTATAACTTGGTGCATGGTTGGATGAAGGAATATCTTATCATAACACATCAGCATTCTTCCTTACTACTGTTTAATTTCATTGACAGGAATACTGAAGAAGGGGCATTATAGCATTTTCTCTGCCTTGAATCTTAATTTTATTTGAAAATGCAGGAAAAGAAATATTTGTAAAATTTGGTTTTATAGCATTAGTTTAGTAACTGTGAGATGTTTTCCCCAATAATAACAAAAATACTTAAAAATGCCTAAAGATGAAAAATCCTTTTTAGTTTTTTATCAAAGCATTTGAAGGGAGGAGAATGGGGAAGAGAAAAAGGAAGGAGTAAAGGAAGGAAGAGCGAGGAGACATAGAGAGAAAGAAAATGCCTGTGTGTTAAATCAAGCGCACACTTTCTCATGGCCACACCCAAGACTTATGTGATGTTATGGACCTGTCACTCTTAAAGTTCCACCTAGAAGTCCCCAAGGCAACTAAAACAAACCTTCATAAAAAGCCTATGTGTCATCGACTACAATCAATAGTAGGAGATTTGGATGACTTATTAGAAGTGATAAATATATTTTTAGAATGCCCAGTGTTATTGCATGGTTTCATTATCAACAAGGTAAGTTAGCTTTACTCAAGAGACTGAACTTTTAAAAATGACAAGAGGAAATAAAATTTTCTACCCACTCTTTTTCTGACCATAAAAATGTTCTAAATGTTCTAATAGGGATACAGGGTAAATTATTACGTGCAGTATCTATTTTTTATAGCATGAACTCAAAAATGCCTTTGCCTTCTGAAAATTAATACAGCTTAGAATATGTTTTTAATACTGATTCTGCCTAGGAAAAAAGATTTCATGATCAGATAAATTCTGGAAATATAGTACCACATTTCCTCCTTGGAAAGTTTCATTCTGTATTTTATGAAAAGCTCTGAGGTGTCTAACCATTAATAAAACTCAAAGCTCTTTAACTTCATTTTAGTTAGCATCCCTTAAGTTTATTTGATTATGCATACCTAGTAACCTGATACAGATTAGAATTCCTTGGAACACATGTAGGAGATCTCTCCAGATGCAGCAAAAGATGCTTTATCCTTCTGGGGAATAGTTCAGAGACAAATGTAATTCCAGTAGATACATATTTATTTCAATGTGTTTGGGAAAATGCACATTTCATTCATGACTGAGTGGATATCGTTGCTTAGAATGAAGCTAGATTAATGTATGAAAAAGGAACATATTCAAAGAATATATAAAACAAATAATAAGCTGTGGAAAATTCTGAAAGAGATGGGAATACCAGACCACCTAACCTGCCTCTTGAGAAATCTTTATGCAGGTCAGGAAGCAACAGTTAGAACTGGACATGGACCAACAGACTGGTTCCAAATAGGAAAAGGAGTACGTCAAGGCTGTATATTGTCACCCTGCTTATTTAACTTCTATGCAGAGTACATCATGAGAAACACTGGACTGGAAGAAGAAACACAAGCTGGAATCAAGATTGCTGGGAGAAATATCAATAACCTCAAATATGCAGATGACACCACCCTTATGGCAGAAAGTGAAGAGGAACTAAAAAGCCTCTTGATAAAAGTGAAAGAGCGAAGATCATGGCATCCAGTCCCATCACTTCATGGGAAATAGATGAGGAAACAGTGGAAACAGTGTCAGACTTTATTTTTGGGGGGCTCCAAAATCACTGCAGATGGTGACTGCAGCCATGAAATTAGAAGACGCTTACTCCTTGGAAGAAAAGTTATGACCAACCTAGATAGTATATTCAAAAGCAGAGACTTTACTTTGCCAACAAAGATCCATCTAGTCAAGGCTATGGTTTTTCGTGTGGTCATGCATGGATGTGAGAGTTGGACTGTGAAGAAAGCTGAGCGCTGAAGAATTGATGCTTTTGAACTGTGGTGTTGGAGAAGACTCTTGAGAGTCCCTTGGACTGCAAGGAGATCCAACCAGTCCATTCTGAAGGAGATCAACCCTGGGATTTCTTTGGAAGGAATGATGCTAAAGCTGAAACTTCAGTACTTTGGCCACCTCACGTGAAGAGTTGACTCATTGGAAAAGACTCTGATGCTGGGAGGGATTGGGGGCAGGAGGAGAAAGGGACAACAGAAGATGAGGTGGCTGGATGGCATCACGGACTCAATGGACATGAGTCTGAGTGAACTCCAGGAGATGGTGATAAACAGGGAGGCCTGGCATGCTGCGATTCAAAGGGGTCACAGAGAGTCGGACAGGACTGAGGGACTGAACTGAACTGAAAGATAATATATAGTGTAGCAAAATCATGAAGCTGGTAGGTGAATGTCTGAAGCTTGGGAAATGTTGCTTTCATCCACAGACAGATTGGATGTGCAGACTCAGAGTGGTCATCAGGAAACTTGGGGGAAGAGGGGAGTTAACATTCTGGTTCTAGTTTAAAATAATTTTGTTACCTGGGAGGAGAAGTCCGTTCTAGACCTCAGTTTCTTTATCTATAAGTAGGGAGAGCTGGATTGGAGAAGATCTATGGTTGACTTTAGCTTAACAGTGTCGTTGTGACAGAAGATTGTGGTGGTCTGATCTACTAGCCCCTTTCATGCACTCTGGGACTCAGGGAGGGTTCTTTTATCCCTTTCTAGCTGGAAAATTACAACCTGCATTGCTGTCTACCAGGAAAACGGTGGCCAAATGTTGCCCTAACCACACCTTGGTAAATGCATGTTGACCAGGCTGTCGTGCTGAGGCCTCGGATCCTGGATGGCAGTGGAGCTAAATGCTTCATTCTATGGTATGCTGTTGAGACTTCCTTGTACTTTTTTCTCAAAGTAGTTAAACCAGATTGCTGGATTTGAGCTACCTTTGTATGAATAGAGAACTTTGGAGTTCAAGCTTCAGAGAGTTCCCTAAGTGACTGGCTAGAGAACTAGGATAAGGCTTAACACTTTTTTTCTTTTAATGCCCTTCGCCTCCCAGTTTTTTTGTTATTTTGGAATCACATTTAAAAATGACATCCATTTAATTTATTGAGTCTGATCTTGTTTTAAATTCTTTTAAATGTAACCTTTTGGTTAGATTTATTGTTAGGATTTTGTTTTGATTTTTGTTTTGTTTTTAATGATCCTTTATTGTTTTATGAATGAGATCCTGTGATCTAATACATTTTCTAACTGCTTATTGTTAGTGCAATATAATATATTGGTTATATGAACAAACTCTGCCAGGCTCTGTCACTTATTAGCTGTGTGACCTCACATAGTTACTTATCTTTTCCTTAGGATTTTTTTATTCTTTAAAATCAGGATAGTAATGCTAATCTCGCTCAGGATTAAAGGAGTCAATATACTAAACAGTATTTAGTATAGTGCTCAGTACTATAGAATTTTTTAGTTGTTGTTACTACCATTGGTGTCTAGCACAGTCTTGTCTCCTCTCACATTGTTATCCTAAAGGAGATCAGTCCTGGGTGTTCATTGGAAGGACTGATGTTGAAGCTGAAACTCCAATCCTTTGGCCGCCTGATGCGAAGAACTGACTCATTTGAAAAGACCCTGATGCTGGGAAATATTGAGGGCAGGAGGAGAAGGGGCTGACAGAGGATGAGACGGTTGAATGGCATCACTGACTCAATGGACATGGGTTTGGGTAAACTCTGGTAGTTGGTGATGGACAGGGAAGCCTGGAATGCTGTGGTTCATGGGGTTGCGAAGAGTCAGACACGACTGAGTGACTGAACTGAACTGCACTGTTATTGTTCAGTTGCTAAGCTGTGTCCAACTTTTTGCTACCCTATGGACTGAAGCATGCAAGAGCTCTAGGTCCTCCGTTATCTCTTGGAGTTTGCTCAAGTTCATGTCTACTGAGTTGGTGATGCTATCTAACATCTCATCCTCTGCTGCCCTCTTATCCTCTTGCTTTCAGTCTTTCCCAGCAACATGTTTTTTTCCAGTGAGTTGGCTCTTCACATCAGGTAGCCAAGTATTGAAGCTTCAGCTTCAGCATTGGTCCTTCCAATGAATATTCAGGATTGATTTCCTTTAGATTGACTGGTTTGATCTTGCTAATTCTGTGCTAACTAAAAACTAATCAACTGGAGTTAGGTGACTAAAATTGCTAGTATAGTCATCATCATTAATGAACACATTCAGGTAGTTGCTCCAGGGCAAGATGAACCAACACATCCCCAAACCATGATGAGATGATTTAGTCGCTAAGTCATGCCCAACATTTGCGACTCCATGGACAGTAGCCTGCCAGGCTCCCCTGTCCTTGGGATTCTCCAGGCAAAAATGCTGGATGCTGGAATGGGTTGCCATTTCCTTCTCCAGGGTATCTTCCCAGCCCAGGAATTGAATCCAGGTCCCCTGCATTGCAGGCAGATTCTTTACCAAGAACCATAAACATACTGACTCTTGAAACTACAATGAAGAAATGTCACAAAATGATGCTAATCCCAGTCTCTCTTTTCATCCTCTTTTATACATCTAACACAGAGCAAGTTGGAGTGAATGTGAGACCTATCTCCCACTCCATTGCTTAATGGTGGTGGTGGTGGTTTAGTTGCTAAGTCTTGCAACCCCATGGACTGTAGCCTGTCAGGCTCCTCTGTCCATGGGATTCTCCAGGCAAGAATATTGGAGTGGGTTGCCATTTCCTTCTCCACTCCCTTGCTTGATGCCCTGCAATAAATGCTGTACTTTCCTTCACCACAACCTGGCTTTTCTGGATGTCAGGCAAGCAGACCCCAGTTTGGTTCTATAACGTTGTCAGTTGACTGTTTTGAAAGTTCTAGGTATGTCATTATATCACATGAAAAAAATATCAGTTTAGGTGCATTCTTCCCTTTTTTTGTTTTGAGATGATTTCAACTTATCATTATACCTGAACATGATTCATATTGATAAACTTTAGGTAAATATGATTTGTTATGAATTTTATAAAAATATGTATATTGTAAAGTAGAACATATATTTGTGTATATTAGTCTATAAAGTCTATGTGAAAGTTAAATAATGATGATAATTAGACTATCTATATATGTACCAAACGTGGATATTAATAGGCACTTAGGAGTCCCTTGTGCCTTTTTCCAGCTGCATCAAAACTTTGTATCATATGCAAACTATTATATATAGGATGGATAAACAAGATCCTACTATATAGCACAGGTAACTATATTCAATATCCTGTGATAAACCATAATGGAGAAGAATATGAAATATATATATAAATGAGTCACTTTATA
>SJYC01040829.1:0-140770 GCA_006408675.1 Madoqua kirkii
TAAATCAACTATACATCAATAAAATTTAAGAAAGAATTTTGTATTAATTATTTACTTGCTTTTCTTTTTATTTTTATCACCAGTGTATACTTACCCCCATATAGATATATTGAGATTTGAATAAAAGTTCCTCTATTGTGATTATTTTGTTGGGTTTATATTTTGGAATTTGGGAATAGAGCTTTTCTTATGCTGAAGACTTGCTTCCTTGGGATATATTCTAGAAGTAGAATTACTAGGTCAATGGATTTGCTTTAAAGTTTTGGACAAATATTGATTGTCAAAGTGCTTTCCAGGAGGCTTACATCAATTTGTATTTCCAAAAGTCATCTATATGAGAATGACCATTTCAGTTTTACAGCTAAGGGTTATTAGCTTGAAGAATATCATGTTAAAGTATTTTCATATAATGTGGATGATTTTTTTTTAAAGATCAGTTACATTTTTTGAAGAAAACTTTGTATAAAGAAGTGTCCACATATCAAGTGGTGATCAAAATACAGAACATTGTCTGCAGATAAAAAAGAACATTAACTGTCCTTGTGCTCACTTTGAGTTTGAAGACCATTTTGTATGCAAAAACCTCTAAAGAAAGAAAATTGATGTTGCCTTGACCCATTTAGTTTTGACAGCCAACAGTAAGTTTTCAGATTATGAAGAATGGAGGATTTTGAAAGATTTAAATGTGCTTAACACTGTTACTGTCCTCAAAGTAAAAAGTGGATTTATATTTCTGACCGAAAATCTCTTTTTCTTTTGAAATGATTTGACGCCATTTGGCTATTAAACCAGATATCTTTGTATATACTTAGAGTTTTTGTCAAGCCACGATAGTATATCCTGTAGTGCAGGTACATAAATTCTAGTGTATATAAATCAGGTTTCCCTCAATGCTTGTTTAAGACACAGGTTCAAGGGCTTAGCTCATGCTCAGTTGTGTTCAGCTCTTTGCGAACACCAAGCTCCTTCATCCATGGGATTTCCTAGGCAAGAACACTGGAGTGGGTTGCCATTTCCTCCTCCAGGGGATTTTCTAGACCCAGGGATGGAACCCACTAGCTTCTGTATAGGCAGGCAGTTTCCTTACTGCTGAGCCACTTGGGAAGCCTCTCAAGGAATCAGTTAAGACTCACTAAATTAGCACTTGTATTTTCAGGAGCATTTTAGGTGATGCTGATGCATGCACAGGGGCCCTGGACCACACTTTGAGGAATGTTGGTCTAGAGGGTTGTGCTGTACTCACTCGTGCCCAACTCTTTGCGACACTTTGGACTTTAGTCCTCCAGTCTCCTCTGTTCACGGGATTTTTCAAGCCTGAATACTGAAGTGAATTGCGATTTCCTTCTCCAGGGGGTCTTCCCAACCTTGGGATGGAACCCACGTCTCCTGCATCTCCTGCTTTGCAGGTAGATTCTTTACCACTGGGCCATCAAGGAAGCCCTGCAGCAGAGGATAAACATCTCTAATTGAAGAAAGGCATTCTGGAGTAGTTACCATCTAAGAAAATCCTTCTACATTGCATGACTTCAGTTTTAAAAATATGCAGTCAAGTGTGTTTCGTCCTTTTTTCCATTCTAGCCTCTCTTAGTGTAGATGTCGACACGTGGTATTTAACATAGGGGTGGTGCAGTTTATGTAACCACAACAGGAAACATCCCACTCAAAACACAGCCCTTGATTGCAACATCTTTGAAACTGACCTGATAGAATAGGCCTAGCTTTTGAAAGAATCACCCTTAGTTTATTTACCTTGGCAATCTTATGGGCATATTGTCAGTATAATTGTGGTAGCCAGGTAAAAACACTATAACTTAAGATTTTTACATGACTATACAAGTAACAATAAAATGGAAACAAACTAACAACAACTCCCTCCCATGTAGTATTCTGTTACACCTCAGTTCACCTCCTTGATACTATAGTTATATAAGGGAAGTGAAGAAGTGTTAGTCGCTCAGTCGTGTCTGATTCTTTGTGACCCCATGGACTGTAGCCCGCCAGGCCCCTCTATTCATGACCTTCTTCAGGCAAGAATACTGGAGTGGGTTGCCATTCCCTTCTCCAAGGGATCTTCCTGACCCAGAAACGAACCCAGCTTTCCCACAGATTCTTTGCCATCTGAGCCACCGCGGAAGCCTCCGTAGTTATGTAAGAGATTGTTTTATAAAAAGCTTGATAATTCACGCATTTAGTCAAAAGAAAAGTTCAGAAAATTGTTCCTCTGTTTTCTTTCTCTGGACACTGAGGAACACTAGAGTTCATATGTTTGTGGAGAGTCATTTTAGTAAAAGTAAAATGGTTAATAAGCAGTAACTGTATGTGCTCAGTCATATCCAACTCTGCAACCCCATGGACTGTACCTCGCCAGACTCCTCTGATGGAATTTTCCAGGCAAGAATACTGGAGCAGGTTGCCATATCTTCTCCCAAGGGATCTTCCCGACCCAGGGATTAAAACTGTGTCTCTTGCATCTCCTGCATTGGCAGGCAGATTCTTTACCACTGGGTTGCTTGGGAAGCCCATATTAAGCAGTCAAATATTAGGTAATAACTCATAGAAAAATTTATGTGGGATTTGACTTTTGCTTTAAATTTATTAATTTGAATTTCTGCTAGACTTGATGGATGAAAGTCATATTGATTCTGACCCCATTGGCTTTGCTTGAATCCCTTTATGTCTCCCCATCTCCACTACTTAAGCTGACCCACTTTCTTCCCCTCCTCACCTACATTCAGTCTCCTAACAGTTCTCCATTCTATGCATGTCCCTTTCCAATCAATTCTGCATATGAATTCAGAGTAGTCATTTTATAAAATACACTGAGTCATGTTATTCTTCCACCTCAGTGGCTTTCCTCAGCTAAAAAGTCCTCAGAATGGCCACAGGTTTCTGCATGAGCTACTTCTGGCCTCCCTTTACAACCTCAACTCAATCCCAGCTCCCTGGAGTCACACTGCCTGCTTCCCTCACACCCTCACAGTTCTTTGACCCACCCATGCCCTTCCCTAACTCTAAGGCACTAACAAGCTTTAGTGCAAACTGTTTGCCTGCCTGGAAGTTTCTTCCCACAGTTTCAAAGCTGGTTAAAGCCTGCCTTTCTTTCAGATCTGTTCTTTAATGCCATTTGCTTAGATCGTGGTGGTTTAGTCACTCAGTCGTGTTCCACTCTTGTGACCCCATGGACTATAGCCTGCCAGGCTTCTCTGTCCATGGGGTTTCCCAGGCAAGAATGCTGGAGTGGGCTGCTGCCTCCTTCTCCAGAGACTTACTTAGGGAGAGCCTCTAAAACTAAATTGTATCTCTCGGTTTTCTCCTCATGGCATACTCTTTTCTCTCAGTACTTATTGCAATCGGTTAATAGATGCACGTGTTTGTTAATATCTGCCTTTCCCACTAGTCTATCTAAAGAGAAAAATTAGACTCATGTTCATTTCAGTTCAGCTGCTCAGTCGTGTCCGATTCTTTGCGACCCCATGAATCGCAGCATGCCAGGCCTCCCTGTTCATCGCCAACTCCTGGAGTTCACCCAAACTCATGTGCATCGAGTTGGTGATGCCATCCAGCCATCTCATCCAGCCACTCATGTTATTCATTACTATATCCGAGTGCCAACCAGAACACCTGGCCCAATGAATAAAAGAAAAGATTTGTTACAACTCAGTGTATTAGTTATCTACTGTGGTGTGACAAATTAATGCAAAAGCTTAGACATCAACTTATAATAACAAACATGTCTCAGCTCATAGATTCAGTGAACCAAGAATTTCGGGTGGCTGTGGTTCAGACTCTCCTGAGCTGTAATCAAGGTGTCAGCCAGGATCATGTGCTTCTGAGGGCCTGGGTGGGGTGGGAGGGTCTTTTCGGGGGATGGGAAGTTACTAACTAATACTTCTGTGCCACACGGGCTGCTTCATAGCGCTGTTTGAGTGTTATCCTCGTGTGGCAGCTGGCTTCTCCCAGAGAGATGACCCAAAGGAGGAGTTTAAGGAGGTGTTCATACTTAGTCACTAAGTCATGTCCAACTCTTTGCAACCCCATGGACTGTAGCCCACCAGGGTCCTCAGTCTATGGGATTCTCCAGGCAAGAACACTGGAGTGGGTAGCCATTCCCTCCTCCAGGGGAATCTTCCTGACCCAGGGATCAAGCTTGCATCTTCTGGGTCTCCTGCATTGCAGGGGGATTCTTTATCACTGAGCGACCGGTGAAGCTCCCAGATAGATGACCCAGGGGAGAAGGAGATTAAGGAGAAGGCCAGCTATGTCTCAGTTTTGGCTATCACATACGGTTGCTTTTACTGCATCATATTTATTAAAAGCAATTGAGCAAGCACAGGTTACACTTAAAAGGAGAGAAGACAGCTCCGTCTTTGGAAGGAAAGAGTATCGAACTTGTGGACATATTTAGAAACCATCACAGTTCTTTCTCTGACCAAAAAATACTCATAGTGTCTTCACATGCCAAATATACTAAACTCTTCCCCTTTCCTTAAAAGTCCCTCTAAGAGTCTCAGCCACTTATTTTATCAGTTTAAAATCCATGACTTTGGCTTCCAAATCAGATCCAAGTGTGAAGAGGCTCCTTTAAGTATACCTCTTTAATACCATTTATCAGAAGACCTAGAAACTGAGGAGACATGGTATCTACTCCTCCAGCAGCCAACATGCAATGGTGAGATGGGCCTGGCATAACCACTGCAGAGCTTCCTGTTAAGAAAGGGGAACATACAGTGTGCACAGAAGTCCCTGGTCCATGGCCGTTCTGAAACCCAGCTGAGCACGGGTTGAAGTTCTTGATTAAGAAGCAAGGCCTGGAAATAATTTTCCATGACTCTTGGCTCTCCCCTCTACTCTTATTTCCAACCTGTGACTGTTGATTTTATTTGTTTAGTTAAAGTTTAGTATGTGTCTGTAGCTGAGTAGTTTTTTGCAGCTTGCTTCCTGCTCATAGACGTTTGGGGGAGTCTAATGATCTCTTTTAATTTTTCACTCTCTTTGTCCCTCTCAGTCCATGTGGGTTGTGTCTCTGCCAATGTGTTACATGTAGAAACATAAGTATTTATAAGGTATAGGAATTATCTGGAGGAAGAGATAAATTCTGTTTGGGCAAGGAGGGACTGGGAAGGCTCCAGGTCTAAGCAGCATTTAGAAATCCATTAAGAAGACCACATAGAGAGGAACAATCTAAGTATAAGGAAGAATATGTGCAGAAGTACAGTGGACTCAAAATGCAAAACTACAGGGACATGAACATGACTTGTTATTAATAGAACACATGATATAGCAAGACCTTGGATTTATCCTATAACTCACTATTTTTCAAAATATAGTCTATCAATCTCCTACATCTAAATCATTTGGGCACTCCCCCCCCCCCTACCAAACTTTAAACTTTTTTCTTTTACATTAGCATATAGCTGATTAATAGTGATAGTTGTGACAGTTTCAGGCAGACAGCAAAGGGACTCAGCCATACATATACATGTATCCATTTTCCCCTAGACTCCCTGCCAGACAGGCTGCCACATAACACTCAGCAGAACTCCATTCATTTGGGCACTTATTAAAACCACAGCTTTTTGACTCTAGATTTGCAGCATGAAACCCTCTGGAGAAGAGAGAACCTCTGGAGGAGGGCCTTGGGGATCCCTGTGTTTTAAGATCTGCTCTGCAGGCCATGGGAGAAGGCAACAGCAACCCACTCCAGTACTCTTGCCTGGAAAATCCCATGGACAGAGGAGCCTGGTGGGCTGCAGTCCATGGGGTCGCGAAAAGTCAGACACAACTGAGCGACTTTTTTCACTTTCATGCATTGGAGAAGGAAATGGCAACCCACTCCAGTGTTCTTGCCTGGAGAATCCCAAGGACGGGGGAGCCTGGTTGGGCTGCTGTCTGTGGGGTGGCACAGAGTCGGACAAGACTGAATTGACTTAGCAGCAGCAGCAGCAGCTGCAGGCCATGGGTCTTACAAGGTTTTCAGTAGGAGGTAGCATCCACAGAATGATTTGTATTTCAATGAATTACGCATTCAGAGTGGTATGGTCTTAAACGATAAATTACTCCAGGCCCCATGTGGAGGGTGAAGGGTGGTCAGAAAGGGAGATCAGTATGGAGGCTTTTGTTGGTCCAATAAGACATATTAAAACTCTGTAAAGATGAAGAAAAGGAACACTGAGATTTTTAAATATAATGAAGAGGAACTCTGGTGGTATAATGGTTAAGACTCTGTTCTCCCATTTCAGGGGGGCACAGATTTGATCCATGGTTGGTGAGCTAAGATTCCACATGCTACATGGCGCAACTGAAAGATAAGAAAATAATAATGAAGGTAATGACAAGAACATGAATATGAGTATAATATATGTGCTGCCAAAGTGAGCACTGAACATGAGTATAATACAATGGATTTTTTATGTATACACATATAGATATGTAAGATTTTACAGTGCGTGTTTCAGGTTTTGTGAGAAGACAGCAGAGTCGGAAAATAACACTAGTTGTCACGGGGATGAAAGAGGAGGAAGTGTAGGAGAGACATTTGAACTAGGATTTGAAGTAGAAATAGGATTTTACAAAACAAAGGAGGGAGCTTAGATACAGCAAAGCAGCATACATAAAGAGAGGGCCTATCGTGCTTTAGAATAATAGGAAGTGGAGATGGATTTAAATATAGTTGCTTGAGGGAAAGTGGTGGTGCATGAGGCAGAAAAAAGAAGGCAAGGTCTCCACAGAGTGGCTGGCTGCTCACCAGGCTGTTTCTTCCTCTTCCTGAGTGAACACATTTCCTTTGTGTTTAAATGAAGTCGTGTGGTAGAGTCCTCGCAATTGCCATGTGGGTGGACGTTATCTGCACCTTTCTAGATCTACAGCTCCTACGTGCTAATCTCCACCTACAGCAGGTATGCATGGCCACCTTGGAAGCCACTTGTTGAAGATGGACAAAGCCCAGTAAATAATAAAGAGATGTCTTAAGGGGTAATGTGAGAGTCTTCCACAGACGTTCAACAGCTGACTTGTGCATGTGCCCATTACAATATTTAAAACAGATGACCAACAAGGGCCTGCTGTACAGCACAGGGAATTCGGTTCAATATTCCGTAATAACCTAAATAGGAACATAATTTGAAAAAGAATGGATATGTGCATTCATTATAATTGGATACTGAATCCCTTTGCTATATACCTGTAACTAACACATCATTGTTAATTATACTCCAATAAAAAAAAGAAAAAGCTGTCTTGTGAATGAAGGGATTCACTCTAATAGGGGTACGGCTCAAACCAGACACTGAAGGAATAAATGAAAGTTTCAGGGGGAAACAAGTACAACTCCAACTAGAAGGAAGAAATTTCTAAGAGAGCTGCTTTTACAGCACTTTCCTCAGTGAGCTTCCTCTTTCTGAAGAGCTGTCTCGAAACAGGCTGGGGGACTTCCTGTTCAAGTTTTTGGTGGAGGACTGAAAGAGAATATTTTTGAGATGTTTTTCAATTTGGGGATTTCAAGACCTGAAGATACACTGAAATTTGGTATCAAATGGCCAGCTCACCAGCTGAATCCACACTTGTTAATGGTGTGTCTTGGGACAAGTCACAGCCTTTCTGGCCTTGATATTCTCATCAGTAAAATGAGGGCCATAATAGAATCTACCTAACAAGGCTAAAGCTGAAACTCCAGTACTTTGGCCACCTCGTGGGAAGAGTTGACTCATTGGAAAAGACTGATGCTGGGAGAGATTGGGGGCAAGAGGAGAAGGGGACAACAGAGGATGAGATGGCTGGATGGCATCACTGACTCGATGGATGTGAGTCTGAGTGAACTCCAGGAGTTGGTGATGGACAGGGAGGCCTGGCGTGCTGCAATTCATGGGGTTGCAAAGAGTCGGACATGACTGAGCGACTGAACTGAACTGAACAAGGCTGTTGTAGGGGTTAAAGCTAATAATGCCTGGTGTATAATGATCACTTAATAAATATTAGCTGTTATTGCTATAGTCTTTAAGGGTGTGTTCTCCCCACCCCACATGAAGCATGTAAGTGATCTCTTCCTTATATATATCATTATCCATGCTTTCCCACTGATTATATAAACGCTGACTTTGAATTCTGTTTCATTTTCTGTGTATGGCCACAGTCACCCTTTCCATGTACATAAGTTTGAATCTGCAAACAAAATTTAGCAGTTACAAAATTTGCATTAACTTCTCATCTACTTATTAATACTTTCCATTTCCTCAGGATCATCTCCAACAACTTGTTAAACAGGCTCAGCTATCACATGATTATGAGTATAGAAATTTAAACAATTACACACGCTCACAATATATGCAATTCTCAGGAAAAATAATCTTTAAATTAAGGAAAAGAGAACTTAATTTTCTTAATGACTTTGTATCTTTTCCTGAAACTTGTCTTTCTTTTAGTTCCTGGGAGTATGGCCTATATCAACTTGCATAATTATGTGAAATATTATTAGAGAGCTTTAAAGAACCCAACCAGATTATAATGCAGTAATCTCTTGATTCCCAAGAATATCACTCTTGACTATTAAAAAAAAAAAGGTGATTAACATGATATCTATTACTTCCTATTTTCTGTGATCTGGCTGGCCGCCTTGGCTTTAATGAGAAGGCTAGACTTGACCTTACATGGCTGGGAAAGTTTATTAACTTTGCCGTAATTAAACTGGTGCCATATGGTAGGAGTGAGGCTATCATTGCCCCTTTGTTACTTTTGGCGATCCTCCCATTTCTCTTTTGTGATTAATTACCCACCCTTTGACCTCTGATTATCCACCAGGGAAACAGTTTTCTGCTTTGTGGAACTAAGGAGGAAGTATATTATCATTTAATTTTCAACTGCAAGAGTTGGTATACTGTGTCAGGAACAAATAAATCTGAACAATTACTCATCTAATGTTTAAGCAATTCTGGGCTCCCTTTATTAGGACTTTATGGAAGCCTGTCTGCAAAGGTTCATGGTCTGCTCTTGTTGGCAGATATCCAGGTGCGAGGCCCTGACTGGTTCTCCACCCCAGAAACAAAGATGGCCTCTTGTCTTCTAGGGAGTCAGACATTTGCTAGAGTGGTGCTCACAAAATGAGAAGGTAGCTTGTACAAGTACCATAGATGTATTTAAAGGAGAATCCTCCATTCAAAGCAGGTGTTTTACACACCAAATTATCAACAGTGAATATTTCATTGGAGAAGGATTTGGTGGATGGTCAGTGATTAGGGACAGCTTATTTTTTTACCTTTATATAAGGGGACGACAGAGGATGAGATGGCTGGATGGCATCACTGACTCGATGGACGTGAGTCTGAGTGAACTCCGGGAGATGGTAATGGACAAGGAGGCCTGGCATGCTTCGATTCATGGGGTCGCAAAGAGTCAGACACGACTGAGCGACTGAACTGAACTGAACTGAACTCACATTGTTCGATTAAAAAAAATCAAATTGGTGCAAATTACATTCACAATAAAAATGATGACAAGAACTTGTGGCTCTCAAAATTTAAAATGCTTTTAATTTGGGGGAGATACTCTGACCCCATACACTGTCCTTGCTAAAAATCAAGAAGTTGTCAGTTTTTGCATGTATTTTAGAAATCACCCTCTCACCAGGACTAGATTGTGTATTTTAGAATTAGGCTTGATGGAATAGAGAAAAAGAAAAGAAATATGACACAGGGAGGAAGGTAGAAAATGAGGTAATATGTGCAAACCAGGGTTCTTGAGTCACTGATTCTGAGAAAACGACTTTGTGGGAAAGGTAAGTAAACCTCTCAAAATGAGTATATTAATTTGCTAGGGTGGCCATAACGAAATACCACAGACTGAGTGGTTTAAACAAGGGAAATTTATTTTCTCGTAGTTCTAGGCGCCAGCCAATTCGGGTCCTCGTGAGGGCCCCCTTCCTGGCTTGTGGACGGCTGCCTGCTTTCTCACACGGTCCTCCCATGGTCTTGTCTCTGTTGGCGCACATCCTGGTGTGTTCTAATCTCTTCTTACAAGGCTACCAATCACACTGGATTAGAGCAGGCCTTAATGGCCTCACTTTAACCTAATTACCTCTTTAAAGAGTCTTATCTACCTCTTTAAAGTAGACCACAATGAGGTACCATTTCACACCAGTCAGAATGGCTGCAGTCCAAAAGTCTACAAGCAATAAATGCTGGAGAGGGTGTGGAGAAAAGGGAACCCTCTTACACTGTTGGTGGGAATGCAAACTAGTACAGCCACTATGGAGAACAGTGTGGAGATTCCTTAAAAAACTGGAAATAGAACTGCCTTATGACCCAGCAATCCCACTGCTGGGCATACACACCAAGGAAACCAGAATTGAAAGAGACACATGTACCCCAATGTTCATCACAGCACTGTTTATGATAGCTAGGACATAGAAACAACCTAGATGTTCATCAGCAGATGAATGGATAAGAAAGCTGTGGTACATAAACACAATAGGATATTACTCAGCCATCAAAAAGAATACATTTGAATCAGATCTAATGAGGTGGATGAAACTGGAGCCAATTATACAGAGTGAAGTAAGCCAGAAAGAAAAATACCAATACAGTATACTAACACATATATATGGAATTTAGAAAGATGGTAA
Organism: Madoqua kirkii; assembly: GCA_006408675.1. NCBI lineage: Eukaryota > Metazoa > Chordata > Mammalia > Artiodactyla > Bovidae > Madoqua > Madoqua kirkii. Next base: position 10,613 of record SJYC01040829.1, read on the forward strand.
TGATGACCCTGTATGCAAGACAGCAAAAGAGACGCAGAGGCACAGAACAGACTTTTTGACTCTGTGGGAGAGGGAGAGGGTGGGATGATTTGGAGGAATGGCATTGAAACATGTGTAATATCATATAAGAAATGAATCGCCAGTCTAGGGTCAATGCAGGATACAGGATGCTTGGGATTGGTGCATTGGGATAACCCAGACGGATGGTATGGAGAGGGAGGTGGGAGGGGGGTTCAGGAGTGGGAACTTATGTACACCTGTGGTGAATTCATGTCAATGTATGGCAAAACCAATACAGTATTGTAAAGTAAAAAAAAATAATAAAATTAAAAAAACAAAACAAAAGTTGCATTCTGAGGTTCAGGCTTCAACATACGAATTTAGTGGGGAGGACACAATTCAGTCCTTAACAATCAATAGATTCTCTTAGCTTTTTGTTATTCTTACAGATTTCAGTGAGAATGAGTTGAGAATAAAATGACTGCTGCTACTGCTGCTAAGCTGCTTCAGTCTTGTCCGACTCTGTGCAACCCCATAGACGGCAGCCCACCAGGCTCTGCTGTCCCTGGGATTCTCCAGGCAAGAACACTGGAGTGGGTTGCCATTTCCTCCTCCAATGCATGAAAGTGAAAAGTGAAAGTGAAGTCACTGAGTCACGTCCAACTCTCAGCGACCCCATGGACTGCAGCCTACCAGGCTCTTCCATCCATGGGATTTTCCAGGCAAGAGCACTGGAGTGGGGTGCCATTGCCTTGTCTGATAAAATGATTATAACTATTCAAACTAATTGTAGTTTTTTGCAGAACAATGGATAATCGCTAACCCATAGTGCAAAATAAAGACAACTAAAACTGAAAATCACATTGAGATGTACACAAAGTTAGTCTACACATTTAAAGAATGAAAAGCAATTAAGAAATTGTTCATCCACAGGGAAGGGAAATTAACTTACTGGTATTTCTGATATTTTTATGGTCTATTTTGAAATCGCTAACCCATAGTGCAAAATAAAGACAACTAAAACTGAAAATCACATTGAGATGTACACAAAGTTAGTCTACACATTTAAAGAATGAAAAGCAATTAAGAAATTGTTCATCCACAGGGAAGGGAAATTAACTTACTGGTATTTCTGATATTTTTATGGTCTATTTTGAAAACTTGCTTCCATTATAGGCAAGGGACTTTTGTTGCTTTATTATTTTTTAAAGAAAAGCAGACATGGAAAGAAGCTATAAAAATTAAACATACTGAAGCTTTAATAGAAGATGTTATTCAATAATAAAGAAAATATTCATCTGGTATCAATTCAATGTCCTTTAAAATCCTATTAAATTATATTAACAAATATATATTTACTAGTCTTCCCTGGTGGCTCAGTTGGTAAAGAATCTGCCTGCAGTGCGGGAAACCCAGGTTCAATCCCTGGGTCAGGAAAATCCCCTGGAGAAGGAAATGGCAACCCACTCCGGTATTCTTGCTGGAGAATTCCATGGTCAGAGGAAGCTGGTGGGTTATAGTTCATGGGGTCACAAAAAGCTGGACATGACTGAGTGACTAACACTTTCACACTTCATATTTAGTAAAATGCTTATTTGATTATACCAAGATTTGAAAAGCAATAGCACCACAAGTTATAATAGAAAACTAAAGCTTTTCACCATTTTCTTTTTTAAAATTAATTAATTAAAAAAAATTGGCTGTACTTTGTTGCTGTGAGTAGGCTTTCTGTGGTTTCAGTAAGCAGGGGCTTCTCTCTAGTTACAGTGCTTGGGCTTCTCATCGCTGTGGTTTCTTTTGTTGTGGAGCACGGGCTCTAAAACATGTGGTCTCAGCAGTTGTGGCACGGAGGATCAGTTGCTCTGTGGCATGTTGAATCCTCCCAGGCTAGGGCTCGAACCCATGTCCCCTGCACTGGCAGGTGGATTCTTAACCACTGGACCTCCAGAGAAGTCCTCACAATTTTCCAACTTTGAGTTAGTCCAGGAAGCTTTTATATTCTTTAATGTTTAAAATGCTGAATGTTCAGATTATTTCTAGAGGGATTTTTTTTTTTTTGCACTTGCTGTCAGCCTCCCAATTTGACAGATACCATGTATTGCCCATGTTGTTGCATTTTTCTATGTTCAAATACTGTCTTCCCCAAGAAGATAGTAAGCATCTTGAAAAAATGCTGAATGTTCAGATTATTTCTAGAGGGATTTTTTTTTTTTTGCACTTGCTGTCAGCCTCCCAATTTGACAGATACCATGTATTGCCCATGTTGTTGCATTTTTCTATGTTCAAATACTGTCTTCCCCAAGAAGATAGTAAGCATCTTGAAAATAAGTGTGATTAATTCATGGCTATTGGACTAAAGGCTTGCACATAGTAGGCAGCTAGTGACATATTTGATTTATCTAGGTCAAGTAGTATAGAAATGTTCTCATACGTTTGACTATACTTGGTAAAACTGTGAAAATGTAAACTGAATTATGATAAAAATGATCAGATGATTTATATGGCAGCGTCTTTAGCTCTTGGGTCAGTTGTCCAAATAATTATCTCAGATATCTAAATAATTTAACCTGAAATGCTTAGAAAATGGAGGTTAAAAGGTTGTTTTAATTTCCTTCCTCAATTTTCTTGTGTTAGGTATAACATAGTGGTGAAACATGAATTGCTGAATTCATAATCCTGGCTTTGCCACTTACTAGCTGAGTAACAATGGGCAAATTACTTACTGTATCTGTGCTGAGTTTCTCTTCTATACAATGGGATAATATTAACACCTAACTCTTAAGAGTTTTTCTGAAGATTAAATGAGTCGAAAAGGTAAAGCTCCTAGAAGACTGCCTGGGGCATTCTAAGTGTTATAACTGTTTGCATTTTGAAATGTTGCTATTCAGTTCAGTTCAGTCGCTCAGTCTCGTCTGACTCTTTGCGATCCCATGAATCACAGCACACCAGGCCTCCCTGTCCATCACCAACTCCCGGAGTTCACGCAAACTCATGTCCATCGAGTCGGTGATGCCATCCAGCCATCTCATCCTCTGTCGTCCCCTTCTCCTCCTGCCCCCAATCCCTCCCAACATCAGGGTCTTTTCCAGTGAGTCAACTCTTTGCATGAGGTGGCCAAAGTATTGGAGTTTCAGCTTCAGCGTCAGTCCTTCCAATGAACACCCAGGACTGATCTCCTTTAGGATGGGCTGGTTGGATCTCCTTGCAGTCCAAGGGACTCTCAAGAGTCTTCTCTAACACCACAGTTCAAAAGCATCAATTCTTCAGCACTCAGCTTTCTTCACAGTCCAACTCTCACATCCATACATGACCACAGGAAAAACCATAGCCTTGACTAGATGGACCTTTGTTGGCAAAGTAATGTCTCTGCTTTTCAATATACTGTCTAGGTTGATCATAACTTTCCTTCCAAGGAGTAATTGTCTTTTAATTTCATGGCTGCAGTCACCATCTGCAGTGATTTTGGAGCCCCCCAAAATAAAGTCTGACACTGTTTCCCCATCTATTTGCCATGAAGTGATGGGACTAGATGCCATGATCTTCATTTTTTGAATGTTGAGGTTTAAGCCAACTTTTTCACTCTCCTCTTTCACTTTCATTAAGGAGTTTTGAGTTCCTCTTCACTTTCTGCCATAAGGGTGGTGTCATCTGCATTTCTGAGGTTATTGATATTTCTCCTGGCAGTCTTGATTCCAGCTTGTGCTTCTTCCAGCCCAGGGTTTCTCATGATATACTCTACATATAAGTTAAATAAGTGGGGTGCAATACACAGCCTTGATGTATCCCTTTTCCTATTTGGAACCAGTCTGTTGATCCATGTCCAGTTCTAGCTGTTGCTTCCTGACCTGCATACAGATTTCCCAAGAGGCAGGTCAGGTGGTCTGGTATTCCCATCTCTTTCAGAATTTTCCAGTTTATTGTGATCCACACAGTCAAAAGCTTTGACATAGTCAATAAAGCAGAAATAGATATTTTTCTGGAACTCTCTTGCTTTTTCCATGATCCAGAGGATGTTGGCTATTTGATCTCTGGTTCCTCTGCCTTTTCTAAAACCAGCTTGAACATCTGGGAGGTCACGGTTCACGTATTGCTGAAGCCTGACTTAGAGAATTTTGAGCATCACTTTACTAGTGTGTGAGATGAGTGCAATTGTGCGGTAGTTTGAGCATTCTTTGGCATTGCTTTTCTTTGGGACTGTAGACCCTTTCTCCACCTTCAACTCAACTAATTTATTTGTCTTCTGCACTTGTGATGTTACTCAATTAAACAGACAAAATAAAATTGTTTTATTGATAAATATACTTTACACGTAAGGTAAAATTTTAACCTGGGATGTTAAATGTATGCTTCCCAGACCAAATTTGAAAAAGTTTACCAGTATAGCAAACACCACATCTATTCACTCAGAAACCATGATTCCCTTGGTCTTTACAGTGCATGTTCCATATTATGAATGCTCAGAAAATATGAGTGGATTAAAGCGAAATCCAGAAAGGATTGATCAGAATTTCTTAGTAAGGAATCAAGTCAGAAATTGGATTAGGGCACAGAATCAGCTTTTTCAGATGTGGGTTACTTTTCCATGCTGTGGGTTACTTAACAGAAAGGATGAGGACTTGGCACAACTTCAGGAGCCCTCACTTAGCAACCATTCTAGGGCCAACAGGGCAATGTCCAGCAATTAAGGAGAATATTTACAGCAATAGGTCTATGGAATCACAGGGATATTATGTGTATGGTTCTGGATTTATAGCAACTGGGAGATACTGGAGTGTGTGTGAAGTTGCATCTGCTAGCAACTAGAATGCCTTTGGTTACAGTCCTGAAGTTAACACCAGGATTTTGTAAGAGGTCCTACCACTAACTGGTTGTATAGCTTTGGGTTTGTCACTCAGCCTCTTTGGATATCCATCACTTCTTGGGGATAGGACAAGGTGTTCTTTAAATTCTCTTCCAAATCCAGGGTTTTATGATTCTGCATTGGAAATAGAAGCATAGTCATAAGGATTTACTTACTAACATCTCTTCATAAAGGCAAAATCAGAGTTTCTGCAATGACATAGTTAACTAATATTAAAAAAAATAGCCCTGTCTGGTGATTATAAAATGAGAACTAGAAATGATCTAATTTGGCCTTCTAATTTAGAGATTTTCAATTTTTTTTTTTTTTAGCATTTGACTTTTAGAAGAAAAAAAGTAAATTCAAAGGAAACAATTTGTTCTAAAAACCAGTATCACCAAATCCATTGTTAGAGCCTAGCAAGTTCTTGCTCTTATAATTTTCACATCTTTAACATGGTACAGTTAGAGTTGGTGCTCAGTAATATGTTCAGTTCAGTTCAGTCGTTCAGTTCAGTCGATCCAACTCTCTGTGACCCAGAGTTGGTGCTCAGTAATATGTATGTCCTTGAAATATCAAAGGGAGACTCAGTTATTTAAACTACACTGTACTTAGAAGTAAGATGTTCCAATATACTGTGTATTTTTGCAGATATAATCTAGAAATCATTTTGGTCATAGCTATAAATCAAAATGTTCAATTTACCAGATCAGATTTTGATAAGCAGTGTTGCATTGTACTCACTAATAATGTGTATACGTTTTTGCAAGCCACTTCACTTCGATTATCCTCATTTTCTCAGACAAACAAGGGGTAAGAGACAATGTCTAAGATGGTTTTTTTAATCTCTGAATTCTATTTTATATTCTACCTCTGTAAATTCTAATTCTGCTCATTCTCTAAAATTTGAATTTAAGTCCTCTAAGACTTCTTTCTCCTTTTTGAGAGCTCCTTCCAGGTATTTTTATTCTGATTCTCCCCACAAAACTCTGCCCCCTTAGTCTCTCTATTACCTGCAGAGACGATTCCATGCTTTCATGGACAGTGACTGGCACAGGAAAATGTTGACTGCTCTTCTCCTTTGCTGCTTGCAGAGATGCATCTTGGGTGCTTTGTTTAGAAAGCTCTGTTCAGAAAATAGATTTAGAGATTAGAAGGTAAGAGGTGCAGATGAGTAAAATTTTCCCAACCCAAGGCTGACACTTTCCATCAATTCAATCAATCAAATGCCTAGCAAATGTATGATAGACTAGGATCGCTCTTGACTCTAAGAAATGTATATTCTCTATTTAAATAGTTGATGCTGATATATCTGGGATATTCAGAGCATTCTTAAATGCTAGACTCTATAGCCCTAACTATAATTGTGTTAGAAGTGCTTGAAGGGAGATTTGGGTTTGGAGTAGTCAGCAGAATCTGATGGAGGAGCTCTTATTTGTAGAGAACATTTAAGGAAGAATAATATGTATGATTCTTTAATGCATTAACTCAGTCAACAAAGATTTATTTCATGGCTACGATGCACTGAACTTCTCTAAGTGCTGGGAATATAGCAGTGAGCAAGATGGGAAAAAACTGTGCCCACACAGAGATTTCATTCTAATAGATATATGTAAGAAAAAATAAATAAGTAAAATGCATATTATATCCCTTGGACAGCAAGGAGATCAAATCAGTTAATCCTAAAGGAAATCAACCTTGAATATAGATTGGAAGGACTGAGGCTGAAGCTGAAGCTCCAATTCTCTGGCCACCAGATGTGAAGAACTGACTCACTGGGAAAGACCCTGATGCTGGGAAAGATTGAAGGCAGAAATTAATCCTAAAGGAAATCAACCTTGAATATAGATTGGAAGGACTGAGGCTGAAGCTGAAGCTCCAATTCTCTGGCCACCAGATGTGAAGAACTGACTCACTGGGAAAGACCCTGATGCTGGGAAAGATTGAAGGCAGAAGGAGAAGTGGGCGGCAGAGGATGAGATGGTTAGATAACATCACTGATTCAATGGACATGAGTTTGAGCAAACTCCAGGAGATAATAAAGACTGGGAAGCCTGGCTTGCTATAGTCCAAGGGGTTGCAAAGAACTGGACACAACTCAGTGACTGAAAAACAGCAAATATTATATCAAATGATGATAAGAACTGTAGAATTAAAAGCATACTTTGGTTGTAAGACAGGTGTAGAAAATGATCTAAGGAGTGATATAATCTGACCACATCAAGCTAACAATCTCATTTTATAAATGAACAAACTAGCACTCAGAGGGGTTAAGTAGCATAACTAACGTCACCCAGTTTATTAGGAAGAAAAGAATAAAATCCAGGCTCACCAGTTCCTACATAATGTTCTTTGCAATTATGCATATGTGTTCCAGATGGTCAGATCACACAGTTGAAGAGGTGGGAATGAGCAGAGCTTGTGTGGGAGTCTCATCAAGCTAACAATCTCATTTTATAAATGAACAAACTAGCACTCAGAGGGGTTAAGTAGCATAACTAACGTCACCCAGTTTATTAGGAAGAAAAGAATAAAATCCAGGCTCACCAGTTCCTACATAATGTTCTTTGCAATTATGCATATGTGTTCCAGATGGTCAGATCACACAGTTGAAGAGGTGGGAATGAGCAGAGCTTGTGTGGGAGTCAAGGGGGTAGATGCTTTGTATTGGCGGGAAGCAGAAGATATGATTAGATAAAAAAGAAAGAAAAGTGAAGTCGCTCAGTCGTGTCCGACTCTTTGCGACCCCATGGACTGTAGCCTACCAAGTTCCTCTGTCCATGGGATTTTCCATGCAAGAGTACTGGAGTGGGTTGCTATTTACTTTTCTAGGGGATCTTCCTGACCCAGGGATTGAACTCTGGTCTCCTGCATTGCAAGCAGATGCTTTATCGTCTGAGCAACCAGGGAAACTTAAATAAAAAGGATAATGCCAAATTTGGAAAGCCATACAGGGAAGCTGAGATTTGATGTGGGGATAAGAAATAAATAGGATTTCCCTGGTGGCTCAGCTGGTAAAGAATCCGCCTTTAATTCGGGAGACCTGGGTTTAATCCCTTGGTTGGAAAGATACCCTGGAGAAGGAAATGGCACCCACTCCAGTAAGCTTGCCTGGAAAATCCCATGGACAAAGGAGTCTGGCAGGCTACAGTCAATGGGGTCACAAAAAGTCAGGCACGACTGAACAGCTTCATTTTCTTTTTAAGAAAGAAATGAATAAAGTGACCTTAAAAAATTTGATAATATTTCAGTTCAGTTCAGTTCAGTCACTCAGTTCTGTGCGACATTTTGTGACCCCATGAATTGCAGCATGCCAGGCCTCCCTGTCTATCACCAACTCCTGGAGTTCACTCAGACTCATGTCCATCGAGTCAGTGATGCCATCCAGCCACCTCATCCTCTGTCATCCCCTTCTCCTCCTGCCCCAATCCCTCCCAGCAGCAGAGTCTTTTCTAATGTGTCAACTCTTCACATGAGGTGGCCGAAGTACTGAAGTTTCAGCTTTAGCATCATTCCTTCCAAAGAAATCCCAGGGCTGAGCTCCTTCAGAATGGACTGGTTGGATCTCCTTGCAGTCCAAGGGACTCTCAAGAGTCTTCTCTAACACCACAGTTCAAAAGCATCAGTTCTTCAGCACTCAGCTTTCTTCACAGTCCAACTCTCACATCCATACATGACCACAGGAAAAACCATAGCCTTGACTAGATGGACCTTTGTTGGCAAAGTAATGTCTCTGCTTTTGAATGTGCTATCTAGGTTGGTCATAACTTTTCTTCCAAGAAGTAAGCGTTTTTTGATTTCATGGCTGCAGTCACCATCTGCAGTGATTTTGGAGCCCCCTCAAAATAAATTCTGACACTGTTTCCCCGTCTATATGCCATGAAGTGATGAGACCAGATGCCATGATCTTCATTTTCTGAATGTTGAGCTTTAAGCCAACTTTTTCACTCTCCACTTTCACTTTCATCAAGAGGCTTTTGAGTTCTTCTTCACTTTCTGCCATAAGGGTGGTGTCATCTGCATATCTGAGGTTATTGATATTTCTCCTGGCAGTCTTGATTCCAGCTTGTGCTTCTTCCAGCCCTGTGTTTCTCATGATGTACTCTGCATATAAGTTAAATAAGCAGGGTGACAATATACAGCCTTAACGTACTCCTTTCCCTATTTGGAACCAGTCTGTTGTTCCATGTCCAGTTCTAACTGTTGCTTCCTGACAGTACTTAGTTGATTATTAATACATCAGGTTAACAAATAAGTGTCTACATGACTGCCCTCTTCCCTTTCCTTGTCTCCCTCATAATATCTTGCAAAATAATTCCTATGTTTAATGCTATTTTCCAGCAGGTAGAGCAGTTATGTGTTCTGAGAAGATCAAAGACACCATGCTATGGTTTATCGTGAAATGAGAAAGAAGGCATTTTGGGTAAACACAAATATTTGATTGCAATTCCACATTTAGGGATTAAACTGCAGGTGAAATGAAAATATAATGAGAACTAAATCTAGACATTAGATTTGGATAAAATGAGCAAGTTGAATCAGATGTTAATTGAGACATGCCATTACTCATATTTTCATCACAAATCGGGAGTTAAGCACTTAAGTTCCTTTAGGAGCTAACTCATAAATTATGAAGCAGATCATACATTTCCTTAAGTGCAGCAGTTATTGTTGCTGATTCATTTTCATTTCAAGTTTCCAATAATTAAGAGAGAAAAAGAGAGAGAAGCCACCAACAGAATGTACAAATGGGGATTTATTTACAGATCTGAAGATACCAAAACAGCAGTGTAGGTTCAGAAATAGTTTTAGTTTTTACTTTTCTTTGAGAAGGAACAGGAGCTTCAAGTACGAAGAAAATACATGTATTAAAATATCACAAATTCAACAGTCAGAAAATTGTCGAATAGGGCAAATAAATCTTTTATGGTTGTAGCTGATGATATCATGTTAGATGTGAGTGCTTACTTTGGCCTAAATCTAAGGCATGTCTTATTTTGGATGGTGTGGATATTTTGGAAAGACTCCAGGCATTCTTATGTAAAGTAGTAACTAGGGAATTGTCAGCCTTTATCATATGAGGGTCACCAAATACATTCGAGGATCTAGTTATGCATTTTGTGGGACAAATTTTTAGGAAATGACCTAAGCCCATAGCTCTCTAATTCCAAGCAGATCTCCATACAATACAGAGGCTATTTAGATTTTTTTAAAAATGTAAGGCTATTTAGATTATTATGTCTTATGATTGAGGTGGAGGTGGAGATATTAGCTCTAATACTCACTTGCAGGTCTCTGACTATTACAATTTTCCTACCAAAAGACCAGAATTACTTACACAATTAATGCAAAGTAACCATTATGCAAGAGGGTCCCTCCTACACATTGACTGTATTTCAGCCTTCTAGCCACTTGGGGGTTAATGATTCATAAAACAAAAAGGCTCTAAGCAGTGAGAAAAGTATCTGTCACTGAATGGAAGCCTGTTACTGGGGGTCAAAGGGGGGTTGCCCTCAGGCTTTCATCCATAATACATAGAATATGCACATTCAGTGACAGGCACTTGGTCACAGGTACAGAAAGTTTTAGGTATAAGTTAAATGGTCATGACTTATTTTACTTCATTTCAGTTATTCATGCCAGGTGTTGATGTCTGAGATCATTGAATATATACGGGGGGAAAAATTTCAAAACCTTAAAAACACTTTCAGGAATCTGTATAATGCTACATAGCTCTCCTGCTGGTTTATAATAATGGTTCTGAGTGGTCAAGAAATTCTTTCTTATTTTGGTCATGCTCCATGCCTTGTGGGATTTTAGTTTCTTAACCATGGACTGAACCCAGACTCTGGGCAGTGAGGGCATAGAATCCTAAACTCTGAACACCCAGAATCCCTCTAAGAAATTATTTCAGTCCATTTACTCTCTTCAATAAGGTAAGTAAGAAGATAATGTTCAGCTAGATTTCTGCCAAAATAGTTAACACAAAAAAATAGTCTCTTCCAAGAGGTAAACTTAGGTTATTTAGAAAAGTCATCTGTTACTTTCTGCTGTACAGCAAAGTGAATCAGTTATTCACACACATGAAGTGAAGTGAAGTGAAAGTCACTCAGTCCTGTCTGACTCTTTGCAGCCCCATGGACTACAGTCCACAGAATTCTCCGGGCCAGAATACTGGAGTGGGTAGCCTTTCCCTTCTCCAGGAGATCTTCCCAACCCAGGGACTGAACCCAGTTCTCTGAACTGCAGGTGGATTCTTAACCAGCTGAGCCACAAGGGAAGCCCATATATATACTTATGTCCATTCTTTTTTTTTTTTTTTTAGACTCTATTATCACATAGGTCACTAAAGAGGACTGAGTAGAGTTCCCGGGCTGTACAGTGGGTTCTTTTTAGTTGTCTATTTTATATACATATTTGTGTCAAAGCTGTGCTTTTTAACCTCTGTGCTGTTCTGCCTCTGTCAGATGATTAAATGTATAAGAGCTTGGGAACAAGAGCCCAACTGTAAGAAGACTGAAAGGAGGGGATGTAAGAGAAATAACGAGGGAGTCTTAAGGAATCAAAGATATTTAAATATGAAAGAATCTTAAAGTTAATGAAGCCCAAGCTCTTCATGGCACAAGTGAAGCGAATTGGTCCAAGAGGTTAAATGCCTTTGTCTAGACCACACAGTATTGTTGCGAGTGTGCTGGATCCTAGGGTCCCCAGTTCTGGTTCTGGGCCTTCTCTATAGGCAGGGTGGATGCGAGCAAGCTGTTTGGGGCTCAAGGCAAGTCACTTTGGCTCCAAACTCAATTTGAAGACAAAGAGAAGAGAATCTAGGGAGGATCTGCGGTGACTACTGCTGGTGTATGAAGTGCTTTATAGACCTTGCTATGGCTCTAATTACACCATAACCATCCTTTGTTGTAGCAGTCAAATTAGCTTGCCTTTGATGTTGGTGCCTTAGATTCCTTTCACTGTGGTCACTTTGCCAGGATGATTGGTAGGGAGATAATAGCCATATCTTTATTCATGAAAACATATGGGACTATTCTAATACTCTGTGTTGTTGTTGCCTAAATGTAGTCCCTAGTTCATTCCAGATTGCCCTGGCAATTTTGCCAATGAGGAAATTAAAATAGCACTTAAATGACTCATTGTGCCCATCCTTGCATGAGATGCTCCCTTGGTATCTCCAATTTTCTTGAAAAGACCTTTAGTCTTTCTCATATTGTTTTCCTCTATTTTTTTTTTTGCATTGTTCATTTAAGAAGGCCTTATTATCTCTTCTTGCTATTCTATGAAACTCTACATTCAGTTGGGTATATCTCTTGAGAATCCCTAGGATTACAAGGAAATCAAACTGGCCAATCCTAAAGGAAATCAATCCTAATATTCATTGGAAGGACTGATGCTGAAGCTGAAGCTCCAATAATTTGGCTACCTGATTCGAAGAGTCATCTCATTGAAACAGACCCTGATGATGGGAAAATATTGAGAGCAGGAGGAGAAAGGGATGGCAGAGGATAAGATGGTTAGATAGCATACCTGGCTCAATGGACATGATCTGAGCAAACTCTGGAAGTTAGAGGAGGACAGCCTGCCCATGGGGTCACAGAGTCCGACATGACTTACATGACCTAGTGACTGAACAACAGGTGACTCATCAATTTTGGGTAAGAAAGTGGGGATAGCTAGGAAGTAGTGAAGAGGAAAAGGGAGTTAAGTTACCAGAACTAAATTTAGGATATATATTCTATATTATATAAGCCCAGGGTGAATATTCATTGGAAAGACGGTGCTGAAGCTGAAACTCCAGTAGTTTGACCACCTGATGCGAAGAACTGACTCATTAGAAAAGACCCTGATGCTGGGAAATATTGAAGGCAGGAGAAGGGGACAACAGAGGATGAGATAGTTGGATGGCATCACTGACTCGATGGACACGAGTTTGAGCAAGCTCCAGGAGTTGGTGATGGACAAGGAAGCCTGGCTTGCGGCAGTCCATGAGGTCACTAAGAGTAAGACATGACTAAGTGACTGAACTGAACAGAGGGAGACATAAACCCATTGATAGGACATAAATTTATAAATTTCTTAAGAGTACCTGAGTGGGGCATCCAGCTTCAGACTTTCCCTAGGGTCAGAGGAATGCCTCCAGAAATCTTTAATCTAATTTTAGACTTCTAAAACTGAGTGGAATTAACTTCACCTTGGGAAGAAGAGAGGTGGTACCTTCTTTCTGGGACCTCCTTCTTAGCGCATCTAATACATGATTTGGGCTGCTTATGTCACTGCTAGGCCCAGATCAAAAGGAGGATTAGAAATCAGAAGTACATGGCTCAATATCCTGACCTGAACTTTATTTAGTGCAGTAGCCCTAGTTGCTCAGTTGTGTCCAGCTTTTTGTGACCCCATGCACTGCAGCCCTCCAGGCTCCTCTGTCCATGGGCTTCTCCAGGCAAGAATACTGAAGTGCGTTACCTTTCCCTTCAGGAGATATTCCCAACCCAGGGAACGAACCTGGGTCTCCTGCATTGCAGGCAGATTCTTTACCTTCTGAGCCACCAGGGAATATCAATACAAACGATGTGTACTGCTCTTACTTTATTTCTCATCAAACTTATTCTCTATGTTCACAACTTGGCTACTCAGGCTGGCCCATCCCTGATGTAATGTTGTGGAGTTGGTGTGAGAGAGCAGATGATTAAAAATCAGATGGCGCTACTGTGTTATTATCATCAAGTATGTTTCACAGAACTTGAAGTCTAGGATAATTTCCCAGACGTTATGACTAGTGAGAAATTCTCCTACAGTCTGGTTTTTGCAGCATTCCTTGAACAAAGCCGGGAATTTATCTGGCATCTGTTTTCCATGGAACTCAAGGTAATTAACAGATGTGATCTAATTATTTTCCTAAATCCCTGGATGTAGCAGGCAGTGGGCCATATCCGCCTCAGAAATGTTGGCTCACCAGGATTGAGGTGAAAGCTTCCCTCCAGATCATGTCTTTCTGGTAGAAGCTTGAGACTTCTTGCCTTTTATGCAAATTGCTTGGTGACCTTGACTTCACAGGGCAAGGTGTGGTTGTGATATATCTCAGTCTCCTAAAGATAAACTTTCCCTCAGAGGATTTGTCATTGTCTATAATACTATAATGGAGAATGCAATGGCACCCTACTCCAGTACTCTTGCCTGGAAAATCCCATGGATGGAGGAGCCTGGTAGGCTGCAGTCCATGGGGTCGCTAAGGTCAGATATGACTGAGCGACTTCACTTTCACCTTTCGCTGTCATGCTTTGGAGAAGGAAATAACAACCCACTCCAGTGTTCTTGCCTGGAGAATCCCAGGGACAGTGGAGCCTGGTGGGCTGCCATCTCTGGGGTCGCACAGAGTTGGACACGACTGAAGTGACTTGGCAATAATACTATAAAGACAGTGGAACAGGAATGGATTTCTCAACGTATACACTATTTGCTCACAGAGTAAAATAAAATTGGGAAGTGGAGCCAAATAGTCTAATAGTCTAGACTGTCATTTTAAGTATTGAAAACAATAGTAAGTGGATAAGCAACAAGGTCTTGGTGTATAGCACAGGGAACTATATTCAGTACATTGTGATTTATCACAATGAAAGAATATGAAAAAGAATATACATGTATAACTGAATCACTTTGCTGTACAGTAGAAATTAACATCATAAATCAACTACATGTCAATAAAATAAATTTTCAAAAAGCAGCTGAGAGGCAGGATGATGTGACTGAGGCTTATAATTAAGGCAAGCATGTGGTTTATCTTGTAAAACCTGACTCTCTGGAGGATGGAAAAGGGTCCTATTACCCTACATAAGGCTTAAAATGGGACTGCCCACTCCAGTGTTCTTGCCTGGAGGGCTGCTATCTATGGGGTCGCACAGGGTCGGACACGACTGAAGCGACTTAGCAGCAGCAGCGGCCCTGGGTAAACCAGAGTGCGGTAATCACTCTGCTTTACGTGGTGGGGGCAGTGGGGTATTATCTCCTGGAGTTGAGTGTTCGGCAATTTCGTTCATTAAGCTAATAAGTCCTATTGTAGATGCTGTTGAGAGAAACAGATATATAGTAGTTTTATATCTCTCCTGTCCTCAAGCAGCTGTGAAAGAGATAGCTGTCACTAAAAGTCAAAATAATGCTGGTATTTCTTATTTATCTTGCTCTCTTCTCTTGGTTTTAATCTCTATCAGCACTTCCTTATCTGAAAGGAAATGCTGTAACAATGTTGTTAAGCTGATTTAGTGAGATATAGTTTACAGAAAGTCAGTCCTCTTTATACCATATTCTTTTTTAAAAAAATATATTCCAGTTCATTATACAAATGATTTCAATGATATTCTTATGAACTATATAATCCTATGTCTGTAGAAATATTTTAATGGTAAAAGAAGTTTTTTTCAAAATTATCGTCATTCAATGTAAGTTAGCATATTACTGTGTGTAGTGCTTTCAAGTTTACAAGTTAAATAACATAAATACTCTCTCAAATATCCACCAAGGCAGGGACCTTCTCTGCCTTATTTGTAAGAAAAGCTCTAGGACCTAGAACAATGTCTGGCACATAGAGGCTACTCAGAAAATGTTTGGATACATTTCCTATATTTATTTATTTTGTTCACAGAATCATTCATTCAAATGAAACCTTTCACATGTTGAACAAACAAAACTGATTGATTATAGCAGAATTTTCATGGCTAAAAGGAAGGCTTGGTCTTGAGTCCATACTTCCTCTTCTTTTAACCCCCATCTTTTGGAGCAGATATGAAAACTGCTTATCAAAGATATGGAATTATGTAGGTAGAATATCAGACCACATAAAGTCAGAAAGCTCATTTCATGATGAAGAAATTGAAGCCCAATGTGTCTGAATATTGGTTGGCCAAAAAGTTCATTTGGATTTCTCTGTAAGCTGATACAGAAAAACCAATAATGTCAGAAATTGCTTGTTGTGTGACATGGCCAGGATAGGCATTCATGTCTCTTGGCTCCAGGGTAAAGGCTTTCTATTAAAGCCAGAGCTAGATTAAGGGCAGTGAGAGGTAAGTTAGCCAGACAGCTCTGGAGAAATCAATTGATCAGTACGTTACTGAAAAGGTAACTTAAATGGACAAAATTATATATACCAGAATTCTTCCTAGAGTACTATCACATTTAGTTGGAAGAAGGAGGTAAGGAGATAACAGCTATTTTGATAAGTTATGTGTGTGAAAGTTATGTGCTTAGTCGCTCAGTTGTGTCCAAATCTATGCGACTTCATGGATGGTAGCCCACCAGGCTCCTCTGTTCATGGGATTCTCCAGGCAAGAATACTGGAGTGGGCAGCCATTCCCTTCTCCAGGCAATCTACCCGACACTGGGGTCAAACCTGCATCTCCTGAACTGCAGGCTACCTCTTTACTGTCTGGGCCACCAGGGAATCCCAAATGATGTGTTTGAAAAACTCCAACAAATGGTCCTGGAACTGCTTTCAAGAGTGACGGATCAGGGTTTTTGTGTCATTGGTTTGAGTTTACAGATTTGGGGACAGACTTACTGATTGAGGAATGAGAGAGGTTTCTTTCAAATAAATGTTAAATAATTATTTAAAAAATTTCAGTTTAGAGAGGGTGCTAAATAATTAACCACCCAGGACTTAAAAATCTGGGTCCAGTCTAGATGACTGAACTCTGATTATCTCATTTGTGAATCAGAAATTGAAACTCTTCCCCTTAGAAACAGAAGTATGTCAGATTGTGATACTATAATCATATAAACTGACAAGGATTTAAGGTGTTTTTTTTTCCCCCAATATCACTCTCACTGAAAGAAGGTAAAAATGTACGACCCTGGTAATAGCTTTAAAAGAATTGGACCAAAAATTTGGGCCATTTAAAAAAATTTAAAATTGACTTCTGTTTGAAAAAAATCAATTAATCAATATTACCGTATGCTTCTCATGCTATTATGGTAGTGCATTTCAACATTTTTGATTACAGCAGGCTTTAAGAAATACATTAGCTATCACAACCAGTACTCAAGTATGTATTTGAGCAAAACAAACATTTCAAACATTTGACCAAAACAAACTTTTCAAATGAAATGTTTGAAAAGTTTATGAAGTGTCCCTTACCTTTACTACGTATTACACTTTGAAGGTTTTTATTTTATTCTCTTTTGTTTAAAAACTGCTGGTCCTGACCCACTAAAGTGATTTTATGACTCTCTAATGGATCATTACATAAAATTTGGGAAACAATAGTGTAAACAATGCGAGAGGAATCAAAGGTAAATTTCCTGAAGAAGAAGGGCTTGTGGTCTATTTGTGGAGAGAAAACTAACTTACAAAATTCTGAGTATATTTCAAGACTACCATTAATTAGTTGCTAAACTGCATGATGCAGTTTAAGAATGATGGATGTTCAGTTTTTATTAGTATGTTCTCTATATTGAAATAAATAGATCTAAGATAAAGAAAATAATTTTTTTAAGTATGCTTATTTGAAACTGTGTTTCATGTTTAAAAGATTCATCTTTTTATATAGTCTTACATCTCTGAGGCTGGGATGTTATCTTACACTGATGACATTTTACAATTACTACCTTTGGGCAGCTCATTCATTTATCATTGCCTGGGCATGTGCAGTCTTGGTTATCATTGCTGGTAGTATGATTGGACAACTGAAACCTTTTGCCATTTTAATCTATAAGCCATTTGAAGAAGAAATATTAATCTTTTCTGATAAGGAATTCAGTCTGGTAAAATCAAGTAAGTGTCAGCATCAAAATTTGCAGAATGTTGTTAGTGAGTTGGAGAAAAATCTCAGAAGCCACAATGGTGCAGACTTCCAAAATAAAAGGCTTCCTTTCCAGTACTGTGGTTAACACAAATGTCCATGTAATATGGAAAACACTAACATCACTAATGGAACCAAAAGGTCATTTAGAAGAGCTGGACTCTAAATTTGAATAAGTTTTAGGGTTTTCTTCACCAGTTAATTTTGCTTATATATCCTTCTTTTATTTATGTTTGAAGCATTTATAATAAAAAGACTATGCTTAAATAAGTCTGAGAGAGCTTTTCAGGGAAACTTACAAAATACAGTTTCTAAGTGATATGAAAGCATGTCATTGTTTAATTGCAACATTCTTTCTTATTAGCACATTAAATACCAATTTCATCTTACACTTACCATCAGTCATAAGAAAATACAATTTAAAACCGCAGTGTGAAACCCTACCTACCTACTAGAATAGCTAAAATTAAAAGATTGACAAGTCAGTTGTTGGTGTGGGTATAGCACAACTAGAACATAGCTGGTAGGAATACAAAAATACACAGCCACTTAGGAAAACAGTTTGCTGCTTTCTTAAAAAGTTTAACACACACTTAGCATATATCTCAGCAATTATATTTATGGGTACTTGGCAAAGACACAAAGACTTGCATGCAGATGTTCATAGTAGCCCACAACTAGAAATAACCCAAATGTTGTTGCTTTTGAACTGTGGTGTTGGAGAAGACTCTGGAGATCAAACCAGTCAATCCTAAAGGAAATCAGTCCTAAATATTCATTGGAAGGACTGATACTGAAACTCCAATACTTTGACCACCTCATGTGAAGAACTGACTCCTTGGAAAAGATCCTGATGCTGGGAAAAATTGAAGGCAGGAGGAGAAGGGGATAACAGAGGATGAGATGGTTGGATGGCATCATTGACCCGATGGACATGAGGTAGAGCAAGCTCCAAGAATTGGTGATGGACAGGGAAGCCTGGCTTGCTGCAGTCCATGGGGTCACAAAGAGTCAGACATGACTGAGCAACTGAACTGAACTGAACTGTGGTTATGAGCTCAGGGCTATGAAGGGTTGGGGTAAGGAGGTCCATACCTTGGAATAGAAAGGTATTTTGACACTGAACTTTTGATTTATGTTGTTTCGTGTAATAAACTATATTTACAGATGTCCCAATGGCCATGAATGGGCTGAAGAGGAGGCCCTCTTGGCATCAGGTGACTTGTTCCTAAAAGCCAGGTAGGTAGAGGCAAGAGTTCCTTGGGACTGAGTCAAGGTGAGAGAGAGTGGGTTCATAGGGTCCCCTTCCTGGTATTGACAGAGGCCAGTAGCTTCTGAATGTGGAAATGGAATTGTTCCGAGGCTAAAGGCTTCTGAACTCTAGATCTTGAGCACAGGGGCTTTATCTTTTCCCTTGAGGGTTTGGTAGAAGTTTCTTTCCTGAGTGATCACTACATACTAAGGGCTTTTTATATTTTGTCCCACTTAGTTTTCACAGCCACCTCAAGGGACTAATCTTTCTCATTTCTGTTTCAGAGATAAAGAAGCTGAAACCTAAAAAGGCTGAGGCTCTTGCCCAAAGCCACCTAGCTAGCTGATAAGTGAAAACTTGGGCTATTTTAACTATAGCATGGGGAATTTACTTTTGTTTGGTTTATGAAAAAGAGACAGTATCTTCAACTGGAATAAGAGAAAGGAATCTGTTTTCATCATCCATGGTTCCTTTAAATTAATTTTTTCAGCTTCATTTTCCTCAAAATTGTAAAGAGTCCCAATCCTCTCTCTCGTATTGTGATGTAAGACCTTGGACAAGTCTTCCTTTTCCTATAAGAAGAAAAACGTTACCTGGAGAAACTTGAGCAACAGGACTGATCTCATAAAGCTTTTGAAGACGTCAAATGGAGAGAATGTTAAAACCTTGAACAAAGTTGAGACCTCAGATTGTTTATACTGTTACTACTGTATTTAGAGAATTTTTTCACATGCAAAGGGAGGTGGGGACGGAAGTTTGTATGTGGAAATATTTCCTCTTACTTCTTGTACTTAACCTAGCTGACCAGAGAGATGGAGGTATGATATTTTTGACTTGAAAAAATTCTTCCGACTTCCTTAATTTCTGTTTTGTGAGTAGAGAGTTGAATTTAGAGAAAATTTAGTAGCCATGAGGATTATTGACTAAAGTCCTATGGAAATTATGTTGCTTTGTTTTGATCTGGTTTGGTTAAAAACAATTGGAGGACTGACATATATACATTGCATACCTGCAAAGTCACTTCAGTCATGTCCAATTCTTTGCAACCCTATGGACTATAGCCCTCCAGGCTCCTCTGTCCATGGGATTCTCCAGGCAAGAATATTGGAGTGGCTTGCCATACCCTTCTCCAAGGGATTGGTGATGTTCCCAACCCAAGGATCCAACCTGCATCTCCTGTGGCTCCTGCTGTGCACTCGGATTCTTTTCTACTGAGCCACCAGGGAAACCCCATATACACACTACTGTATATTAAATAGATAACTAATAAGAACCTGCTATATAGCACAGGGGATTGTACTCAATACTCTGTAAGGCCTATATGCTCCAATAAAATAAAATAAAAAATTAAAGAATCGCCTTTTGTTGTCATTCAGTGTTGAAATAGAAACCATAACTAGAGTTTTGAAACATGAAATGTGTTAGTATTTGTGTATTTAAATTAGTAAATTTTTTGTGTTGTGCAGAAGAGGCACAATCAATATCCCTTTGCTTCACTTTTTATTTTGGTATTGAAATAAAAAGGAAAGGCTCTAATAGTTAAATATCATCTAATAAAATAATTAGATGATATCATCTAATATCATCTAATAAAAAAACAACTTTGAAGACTAATAGTCAAGTTGTCAGCATATAGCATTTGAATGCAATATTTAAAACATTCTTAATACATGACATCTTACAGATCAATTTGCTGCAAGAAATTCCTGTGTGGTAGACCTGTAGAACTGATCTGCTATAGAAGTAGATCATCCCATTGGTTTATTTGCAGTTAAAAGACCTATGTTAATAGTACAGCCTCCATTTAAAATTTTGAATCCCACAAGCATTTATTGCAAAGCATTATGTTACAGTGAAAGAAAGATGACTAAAAATCTAGTCTTTGTGCAAAGTAGTAATTTAAGGAAGGGAAAAGGAGAAGAAGACTACCATATCTACACACTGATGGAAAAAGGAAAAATCTGGGCTATATGCTGAGCAAAGAACTCTATTATATAGGTTGATGATGGCAACAGCTTTGCCTGAGGCTCTTCTAGGTGTTGAGCATGTATGACCGCTGGGACCTCATGTGGAATCACCTATGGCTGGGCTTACCTTCCCAAAATGCTTTCCTCTTAGTTGAACCAAGTTTAGGCAGAAGACTGCCTCTCTTGGTGATGTTTTTATCTAACTGGGGTTCAGTGGTTTTACTGGAACAATTTGTTTTATGGTTTGAGTTCTGCCCTTGATTATGTAATTTTTGAACTAGTTTACCATATTCACTTCCCTTTTCTTTTCTTTTTGAAATGAAGATGAAGTGTATATAGTGGTGAGAGGTGTACAGAGCAAAAATGGAAAGAAATGGAATTTACAGTTATATAAAGTGAAGGAAGAAAGCATGGCAACCCACTCCAGTATTCTTGCCTGGAAAATCCCACAGACAAAGGAGCCTGGTGGGCTACAGTCCACAGGGTCGCAAAGAGTCAGACATGACTGAAGCAATTTAGCATGCACACGTGTGTATAAGGTGATAGCCCATGTCCCCCAGTGGGCAAGACTTCAGTGTTTTCCTCTGGGCAATCCTGCCCAAGGAAGGCCTTTATCTTTTTCAGAGAAGCCCTCCTAGACTGGTCTATGGAGAAGTCCCAGTCTCATACCTAATAAATTAGAAAGATCCTTCCACTCCCTCTAAGTATCTTTCCAGGTAATTCAGGAGATCCAGAGGGTTAAGTTTTTCTGCAAGAAGGCATCAAGTTACTCCTAAAGATAGCTCAAGGAAATTTCTAGATAATGCTATTTTCTTACTTTCAGAGCAATTCGGAGACTGTCACAAGAGATTTGTTGAGTATCTCCAGTGCACAGGTCTGAGCCAAACACAAAGCTCCTAATTAGAACACTGAAGCTTTGATGCCAATTAAAAATAAATGATGTTGATAGGATAGAGTTATATATGGATCCAAGAGAGGAGGAACAGACCAGAAAGACAATAAAAGCTTGATACTTAAAAAATATGAGCTAATTTCATTAGTGAACAAATAAATATTTCAGAGAGCAGTTGCTGAGTTTGAGCCAAAAGTTATAATAGGGAATTCAAAGTTTTCAGGTGATAAGATAATTAATATAAAAAGGAGAGAGAATAGAAAAATGGGTACAGGGTAAATAATTTTTGTGGTTGAAATCACAAAGTTGAAGTATTTTAAGGAGAGAAGAACTCAGTTGTTTTAGTTGGCAATATATTGAAAATTATTGTTCAAGTAAATTGGCTTTGCTTATAGCCAAACACATAGATTCTAAAAAAATCCAGTTTCTGGTTTTCTAAAGAATCACAAAGAAATTAATATGTTATGTTTATATCAATATTGCTAATTCTGATAAGGTGGTTTTTCATTTTCTCCCTTGGGATGGATGGCTAAATTGTTCCTTTTTAAATTGAAGTCTTCTATTTATCCTTGAGTAGAAGGTAACATTTGGAGAAGGCAATGGCACCCTACTCTAGTACTCTTCCCTGGAGAACCTCATGGACAGAGGAGCCTGGTGGGCTGCAGTCTATGCAGTTGCTGAGAGTCGGGCATGACTGAGTGACTTTACTTTCACTTTTCACTTTCATGCTTTGGAGAAGGAAATGGCAACCCACTCCAGTGTTCGTGCCTGGAGAATCCCAGGAACAGGGGAGCCTAGTGGGCTGTTGTCTATGGGGTCACACAGAGTCGAACACAACTGAAGCGACTTAGCAGCAGCAGCAGCAGCAGCAGCACAGTCTTTAACACATGAATGTGAGAAATTTTCTTCAATTTATTGATTTCTCATTTCTATTTGCATATAATCCTGCTATTCTAGATAATACATGGCATCAAGAAAAGTGGAGACATTTCTTTTCAGACAAGCTCTGAAAAGATGAAAGGAAAAATTTTCTTAAATGTGAACAAGGAAACAATGGATGGTGAACAATTTCTCCTCAATTATAAAGCAATTATATTTCCTATTTTTAACAGAGTGCAATAAGATATGTTTTCTTTTCTATTACGTTGCCAATAAAAATCTTATCTGAGACAAGACAAGGCAATAGAAATGATTTTCCAGAAACACCAGATGTTGACCCACCTGTCTGATTACTGTTAAGAGGGCTAATCTTGTAGTTAGGTAAATATCTTAATTAAGTCACATGCCATTTGCATCATTAGAAAAGATCAGAAGATGGAAATTCATTGAGAAATTTGAGCCTGTGTTGGTTTGTGTACTGTTTGCTCATATACACTTGGGAATCTGCCAACAGGAATTACTATGTCGTTTTTGCAAAGCCAGATTGCAGCTTTGCTGCTGATCACCACTGAGTGATGATGGGTCTCAATTTCCTAACTTGGGATAATATCATCTATGTAGTAAACTGGTTGTGAATTTGCAGTGACACACTGCATGCAAAGTGCTTGGCCCATTGGAAATACCCAGTGAATGTTAGCTGTTATCTATTTCTGCTCCTTTCTGCTGTTATCTTGAAGTAACCACCTTAAACAATAGTATCGTTTTATTTATTAGCTGAAGTATAATGATATTTTAAAAATTATTGTATTCATTCATTTATTCAACCATTCATTCAAAAGTATTAATTTAGCATTATGTTCACACAGAAATGAATAAACACATGACCCCTGCTTTCAAGATGTTCACAGTCTACTGTTTCCCATTTCAAGTACCTCGTCTTCCTTTGTTTAGTTTCATAACCCTTTACCCAAGCGTTTTCAAGACTGACTGAACATTAGAATCATTTGGGGAATTCTCTTAAGAATGCTAATATCTGGGCCCTAGCCAGATCAGTGAGGACAGAACCTCTAGGTGAGGGTGTGTTTAAAAGTTTCCAGATAATTAGCCTCCAATTAAAATAGATACATTAACTTAAAAAAAGTTCCCAGGTGCCTGACTTATTTCACTTAGCATGGTGAAGGTGAAGTTGCTCAGTCGTGTCCGACTCTTTGCGACCCCATGGACTGTGGCCTACCAAGCTTCTACGTCCATGGGATTCTCCAGGCAAGATTATTAGCATAAGGCCCTTCAAATCCATTCATGTTACTGCAAATATAAATTTTCTTTCTGTTTTTGTATACCACAGCTTTATCCATTCATCTACTGATGAACACCTAAGTTGCTTCCATATCTTGACAAGTGTAAACAATGCTGCTATGAATATTGGGGTGCAAGTGTCTTTTTGGATTAGCATTTTTGTTTTTGGATATATACCTAGAAGTGGCATTGCTAAGTCATATGGTAGTTTTTGGAGAAACCTTCATACTTTTTCCCACAGTGGTTGCCCCAACTGCCAATTCTCACCAGCCATGTCTGAAGGTTCCCTTTAATTTACATCCTTATCAACATTTATTTATAGTCTTTTTGATGATAGACATTCTGACTGGTGTGAGGTGATATCTCATGGTGGTTTTGATTTACATTTCTCTGATGAGTAGCAATGTTGAGCATCCTTCCATGTGCCTGTTGGCCATCTACATGTCCTTTTTGGAAAAACATCTGTTCGGTTCAAGTACTATATGTTATCACTTATATGTGCAATCTAAAAATTACAACAAACTAGTGAATATAACAACAAAAAAAAGCCAACTCACAGATACAGAAAACAAACTGGTAGTTACCAAGGTGAAGCAGGGAGGGGCAATGTGGGGGTAAGGGATAAAAAGGTACAAATTATTAGGTATAAAATAAGCTACAAGGATATGTTGTACAATATGGGGATATAGCAAGTACTTTACAATAACTATAAATGGAATATAACCTTTATGTTTGTGAATCTTTATATTGTATACTCGTAACATGTAAGATGGGAGAAGGCAATGGCACCCCACTCCTGTACTCTTGCCTGGCAAATCCCATGGGCAGAGGAGCCTGGTGGGCTGTAGTCCATGGGGTGGCTAAGAGTCTGACACTACTGAGCGACTTCACGTTCACTTTTCACTTTCATGCCTTGGAGAAGGAAATGGTAACCCACTCCAGTGTTCTTGCCTGGAGAATCCCAGGAGTGTGGGAGGCTGGTGGACTGCCGTCTGTGGGGTCACACAGAGTCGGACATGACTGAAGTGATTTAGCAGCAGCAGCAACAACATGTAATATTCTTTATCAACTATGCTTCAGTGAAGAAGAAAAACTCCCAGGTGCGATCAGAATTGAGACTCACTGGGCTAGAGTCAAGACAAACTCCACCTTCACACCTTATTCTGCATGTTACTTTTTTGTTCCCCTTCCATGGAGTGAACCATTCCTCAATGCAGAAATGCACAGAATGTAGCTACAAATACCTCTTCAAATGGAACGGTCTAAGATTCCTTCACTAGATTAGGCTTCCTGATCTTGTGGTACCTTCTTCACTTCCATGTATTACTCTTTCATTTGGTTTTATTGACAAGTGCAATTTAGAAGTTTTCTTTCTCTGTCTTTTTGTGTGTGTGTGTGTGTGTTTGTATTTGTTTTGTTTTATTAAAATGAGTATTAACCATTTTATTTAAAGATTTTACAATAAAAAAGTTACAAAAAATACAGAGTACATTATACCAAGGCAATATTCTACATGACAAAAATCAAAACAAAACAAAAAATTTAAAGTAAATGTACAGCTATTAGTATCAGTTCAGTTGCTCAGTCACGTCCGACTCTGAGACTCCATGGACTGCAGCATCTCCAATGCATGGAAGTGAAAGGTGAAAGTGAAGTCGCTCAGTCGTGTCCAACTCTAGTGACCTCATGCACTGCAGCCCACCAGGCTCCTCCATCCACACGATTTTCCAGCCAAGAGTACTGGAGTGGGTGCCATTACCTGATACCTGTCTTAGGCAACATACACATGAAATGACTGGACCCCATACACGCCCATGCGATCTAAAGTTTTTCAGTTCAGTTCAGTCGCTCAGTTGTGTCCGATAACAAAAAAATTCTTTAACTATTTCTTTTGTGTGTTTTGTTGCCCAAATCAGTGTGGAAGCTTCTTGTGGAAGAGGTCAATGTTGTATTTTTTGTGCACTGTTTTGCAGTGCCTTTCTTTACACTACTTCTGGCTGCAATAGGCTCTCAACAAATGGTCAAAGCCAACTGATTCACTCCTAGTAGGCCGACTTCTTCTCTTGCTTATCTTGGTGTTAGCAGCTGTGGGAGAGTGAATGAATTGTTGAACTTTCAATTTACATTGTAACTCCAAAGGTTACTCTCTTTCATCACTCAGTTTTTTGGAATTTAATCTTTCTTCCTTCCCACCAGTTCAAATGAAATATTTTAAAATTTCTTATCTTTAGGCCATTTGGGAGAAGATACCTGCATTCATTAAATCCAGGTGTACTAATAGTCATAGCACTGAACCATACTCTGCTCAGGTTCTTGAAGGCAGAGACAATGTCATATTTATCTTTGTGTCCCAAACACATTGACAGCATACAGCAAGCTTTCAATAAAGATTTGTTGAATTAATCAGTGCTTAGGTTAAGTTAGGATTCATTAGCAGAGACAGCCTGAATTCATCTATCGCACAAACTGTTCAGAAAATCAGATGCATTTCTAATAGCATTCCTCCCCACCCTGCATTTATCTTCTTATTACTCATAAGTTCTGGGAATCTAACTTTTCTGTTTTATATCACTGTGTCTCTCTTAGCTTTCTAGTTCACTGACATCTTTTTGGATTTTGGGTTGGCTTATGTTGGTCATTGATCTGTCTGGCTGTCTATGGACATATTAATCGCTTGCACCATTCCTAAAAAGGGCCATTCTGAGTCATTGAATTCAAGGCACTAAATTTCATTTCCTAATATCACTAGAAAAAGCTTGGAAAATATTAAAAAATGAAATAATGTAAATGCCAGTCAATTTATTTCACTCAAATACACTTACTGGGAACTTTTTGATATATTTCCTGTCAATCTTCTTTTCTATGCATTTTTAAGGCATGGCTGTGATTTCAAATCCAGCAGTTTATTCCATTTTATATTTTGTTTTATTCCTTTAATGTTGTAAACTAAGTGTTTTTCAAGAGTTTAAGTTGTACTTAATGGATCTATTATATACTAATATATAGCTGTACCGAAGAAGGCGATGGCACCCTACTTCAGTACTCTTGCCTGGAAAGCCCCTTGTACAGAGGAGCCTGGTAGGCTGTAGTCCATGGGGTCGCGAAGAGTCGAAGAGTCGGACACAATTGAGCGACTTTACTTTCACTTTTCACTTTCATGCATAGGAGAAGGAAATGGCAACCCACTCCAGTATTCTTGTCTGGAGAATCCCAGAGACAGTGGAGCCTGGTAGGCTGCCATTTATGGAGTCGCAGAGTGCCTGGAAAGCCCCACGTACAGAGGAGCCTGGTAGGCTGTAGTCCATGGGGTCGCGAAGAGTCGAAGAGTCGGACACAATTGAGCGACTTTACTTTCACTTTTCACTTTCATGCATAGGAGAAGGAAATGGCAACCCACTCCAGTATTCTTGTCTGGAGAATCCCAGAGACAGTGGAGCCTGGTAGGCTGCCATTTATGGAGTCGCAGAGAGTCGGACATGACTGAAGTGACTTAGCAGCAGCAGCATATAGGTGTACAATAATTTTAATAAATCATTCTATTATTGTTGAACTTCTGGATTGTACTGGGCTTTTTATTACCATAAGCAATCCTAGGATGAACATCTTGATGCATAAAGATTTTTCTGTAAATAAGTTCATGTCCAGAAGCTTGTCTAAGAGTACAAACATTTTCAAGTTCTTGATATAGGTGAATAAATTACTTTCCAAAGGATTGGAATTTAGCACACTGGTAAATAATCCACTTGCCAATGCAGGAGATGCAGGAGACTTGGGTTTGATCCCTGGATAGGGAAGATTCCCTGGAGAAGGAAATGGCAGCCCATTCCAGTATTCTTGCTTTGAGAATCCCATTGATAGAGGAACCTGGCAGGCTATAATCCATGGGATCACAAAGAGTTGGACACTACTGAGCACACACACACACACACACACACACAGCCCTGACAACAGTGCATCCATATTCCCTCTTTCCGTGAACTCTTGTCTGATGTGAGAACTTACTTTTAATATAAAAAGGGCAATTTTATCTAAGATCTATTTAGAGGGTCCCATTTTGCACATATCTCTGAGGTTTTACTCTATTCACTTTGGTATATTACCACACCAACTTGTGAATCTTTCTGACCAATATTACCCTGATGCAGTTATTGATATGAAGAAAATTGGTTACTTGGCTTGGTTCAGGCGCATTGCTGTGAGTGTGTGACAGAGGCTGGTTAGAGTGTGCTGCTGTGGATGTCCTATTAGAGATGCCTGAACCCCCATGGTGCGTGTATTTCTGCATATGTCCTTATTGGTTGAGAATATCCCTAAAAAGAAGTTGAAGCTTAATTCTTTGGCTAGAATTTCTTATCTAGAAGTTTGGGTTTCTAAAGTAGAAGAAGTAGAATCACAGGGCATTCATAGTCTTCTAAAAATCTTTTCCTTATGAAAGAGAGGGAACCATGGGATTTTTGGATGGCTTCAGTTGACTCAATGTTTTCAGGCCACATCTATATTCCATTATGTTTAAATTTTTTTTGATCCATTCTCATACCAACAGAGAGATGACATGTAGTCTTTATCTTGGCAACTGGGTTGCTGTTGTATGGTCAGAACGAAATTTTAGACTTCCCCTGTGGTCTAGTGGATAAGAATCCACCTGCCAATGTCGGAGACATGGGTTCAGTCCCTGGTCTGGGAAGATTCCTCATGCTGGGAGCAACTAAGCCTGGGTGCCACAACTGCTGAAGCCCGTGCTTGATAAAGCCTTTGCTCCACAAGAGAAGCTACTGTAATGAGAAACCCACACACCACAGCTAGAGAGTAGCCCCCGCTCAGACAACTAGAGAAAGCCTTCAAGCAGCAAAGACTCAGAGCAGCCAAAAAAAAAAAAAAAAAAAAAAGGAAATTTTATTTAATGTCATGGTTAGATAAGCTGAAACACTTTGTGCTTAATGTATCATGAAAAAAAGACCAAAAATCCACTAAATTAGTGGTAGGTGGGAAAAGACGTTATTAGGCAAAAATATGAAATACTCATCTGTCAAGCCACTAATCAAATGTCACATGCTTTCTGAAATCTTTACTGACTACTCTGCTTTGTTTATTCTCCTGCTGCACTTGGACTGTCTCCCTAGTATAGCAATGATTACATTGCTTTAGAGTTACTTGCGTTCATGACTGTTCTTCCACCCAATTATGGATTTGTAGAAGATGATTGTATCCCTAGTACCTGGCAGGGTCTGACATATTGTAGGTAACTGATCATTGATCGCTGAGTGATAGAAATGAGGGTATGTAAGAGAAATGGGAAATGTTCTCAAATGGATATCCTAAATAGTGTGTATCCTCTAAAAAATAAAGGGCAAAAGCTAATATATCTTTTTTAGTTAAAGCAGGCAATATAGAAGTGTGCTCATTTTATAGCAGATAAAGAATTGTTTCATGAAGAGGTTCAGTGACTTCCTCAAGTGAACAGCTGCCAAAGGCACAAAGCCAGGTTCAGCCTGTAGGTGTTCCAATTCTCAGTTCCAAGTTCTTTCCAATCCACCTCATATGTAATTCACTTTAGAACAATGGAGGGATAGAGGTGATTGTATGGAGAAAACACCCAGCAAAATAAGCTTCCTTTATGTTATGGTGCATGTTGATTCCTTCTGGCAAATTTTAGAAAACTGCAAATAGAGAAGCCTCTTTATAGTCAGCTTAAGATTCCTAGTATCAGGAGACTTTACAGAGAAGATCAAAGAACTGAATCTTCTCAGTGGAAGTCTTTTTAAAAAGTAATGTTTTAATGTTAATGTCTCATGATGACAACTTTTATTAAGTACTGAATTGGACAAATGTCATTCCTATATTAGTAATGCATCATTTTTTTGTGAGTTAGATGAATAAACTTGTATAATACAAAATAAAACTCTGTTTGATCCTCTTAGCAAGCGCTCACTATTCTTGATCCTCTTTTTGTCCTTAACATTCTTCTTTTTTTTTTTCTTGGCTGCACCAAGCAACATGTGACATCCTAGCTCTCTGACCAGGGATCATAGCCACATCCCCTGCATTGGAAGCATGGCATATTAACCACTGGACCACCAGGGTAGTCCCTCCTTCACATTATTTAACCAAGGGCTTTTTTTTTTTTTTCCTGTACTTAGACAGTCGAAGGAAGCAACTGAAGTACTTGTTACAGAAGCTGGAACAATCAGTTGACAACTTAAAAGAAGTTATTCTGCGTAAAGGGAAGTTCCAGTAAAGAGAGTTGGCCTCTCAATTCTTTCAGGAGGATAAACTAATCAGCTCATACTCTTGACAAAATGCTACAACAGGCTTTATTTATTTATTTTTGTTTTTTAATTTTTAAAAAATTTTTAAAAAATACTTTATTCTACTTTACAGTACTGTATTGGTTTTGCCATACATTGACATGAATCAGCCACAGATGTACACGATCTCCCAATGCCGAAGCCCCATCCCATCTCCCACCCCACACAACAGGCTTTAGTAATTAGGATTACACCGGGTCTTAGAGAGGGGGAAGATCCATTAAGTGAATCACTCTTTTTCTCTCTTTTCCTTTCAAAAGCAGATACCGCAAGAAGCAAGTGGAGAAATGTCACGAAGGACCAGGCAGTGCGCCTGCTTTCCTAGTAACTCAAAGGCTTCAGGTAGATGCCATGAGGCAAAAGAGGCAAAAACAAAGCTCAACTTTTAGTCTTCTGAGAGCTAGAAAGTGACACCTGAGACTGGCATGGGAAATGGTGAAGTGGAAGGGGATGCGAAGAGAGAGTGAGCCCAGGTCCACAAGTAACTCAGTGTTCCACGTGGGCTCCAGTCTAGCCTGTCTTCCCTGTTTCCCTTCCAGGGAGCTTCCATGTTCCTCAGTTTTCCCACTGATAAAAAGAAGGTGAGTGACCACGGAAGGTTCCTAGGTCTTTTGAAAGAAGATAAGAAAATGTACAACGATTACTAAGATGTCCATTAATCTAACCATCACCCTAGTTCCTGCTTACGGTTTTAATTAGCATTATTTTCTTTGATTATTTTTAATTACACCTTCAAGCTCTAAGCACTTTGGCAGGGATGTGGTGGGGAAAGTTACTGTAAGGCAAATTATGAATTTTATTGCTCTAATTGGAGTAGAAACCAACGGTATCAATTAAATCCTCAATTCTTATCCTCTTGGTTCATATGATCATCTTTCTAGGTGTATATAAAATCTGAGTGTGGCATAATTATGCAATTTTTAAAGCAACAGAGCCCCAGAAATTAGTAACATCCTGATTAGGACAGCAGTCTAAAACTTTGCTAGGAGCAACACTAAGAACATTATGAGAATCTAAACTGTGTCTTTTTTCCTTCTTGTCTTTCCACATCACATAGCTCAGGCCAAGGAACACAGAAGGATTATAAGTGGTTCCCATGAAGACATGATCTTGATCTACCTTGTTGATCTACCATGTTCCATTGCTCATGGTCTATGTAATTTGGCAGGTAGGTTGAAGTCTGCATTCAAGTTTCAAATAGCACTGAAGTTACAAAGTCCTTTGCAAAATGAGGGTTCCAAGATGTATTAGGATAATTAATCCTAGCTGCCACAACAAATAAAACCTTGAAATCTCAGGGGCTTGTTTCTTGCTTACTTCCCATTCCATCCTGCAGCTATGGAATCGGGAAATGCAGCCTCTATTGTTGTGGGTGGGAAAACAGAGATGGCAGACGTGCACAGGCTCTCTCAGCTGCCTTGACCTGGAAGTCACATGCATTTTCCATCCAGAGTCCTTTTGGCTGGAATTATTCATGTGACCTCAAATGTACCTAGAATGGGGGCTATGATAAAGGGGAGATCAAGTGGAAACAGTGTCAGACTTTATTTTCGGGGCTCCAAAATCACTGCAGATGGTGATTGCAGCCATGAAATTAAAAGAAACTCACTCCTTGGAAGGAAAGTTACGACCAACCTAGATAGCATATTCAAAAGCAGAGATATTACTTTGCCAACAAATGTCCATGTAGTCAAGGCTATAGTTTTTCCAGTAGTCATGTATGGGTGTGAGAGTTGGACTGTGAAGAAAGCTGAGCACTGAAGAATTGATGCTTCTGAACTGTGGTGTTAGAGAAGACTGTTGAGAGTTCCTTGGACTGCAGGAAGGTCCAACCAGTCCATCCTAAAGGAGATCAGCCCTGGATATTCATTGGAAGGACTGATGCTAAAGCTGAAACTCTAATACTTTGGCCACCCCATGCAAAGAGTTGACTCATTGGAAAAGACCTGGGAGGATTGGGGGCAGGAGGAGAAGGGGACGACTGAGGATGAAATGGCTGGATGGCATCGCTGACTTGACGGACAAGAGTTTGAATAAACTCTGGGAGTTGGTGATGGACAGGGAGCCCTGGTGTGCTGTGATTCATGGTGTTGGAAAGAGTCGGACATGACTGAGTGACTGAACTGAAGTAAACTGAACTGAAGGAATGTTTGCTTAGTGCTATCCTTGATGTATTAGGATTTCTGTAGGGGATCCTACTATACCTCTAGGTTTTGAGCTATAAATGGCAAATAATGTAAATATACAGATGAGCCAATCAGTTCTGTGGGAAATATTGACTTTTTTTTCTGGATGGCATCGCTGACTTGACGGACAAGAGTTTGAATAAACTCTGGGAGTTGGTGATGGACAGGGAGCCCTGGTGTGCTGTGATTCATGGTGTTGGAAAGAGTCGGACATGACTGAGTGACTGAACTGAAGTAAACTGAACTGAAGGAATGTTTGCTTAGTGCTATCCTTGATGTATTAGGATTTCTGTAGGGGATCCTACTATACCTCTAGGTTTTGAGCTATAAATGGCAAATAATGTAAATATACAGATGAGCCAATCAGTTCTGTGGGAAATTTTGACTTTTTTTTTTTTTATTGAGGCATGGTTGAGATACAATATTATATAAACTACAGGCATAAAACATAATAATTTACAATTTTTAATATTTACTAGCTTTTAAAACAGATGTAATTGACAGATAACATTAGTTTCAGGTATACAACTGAGTCAATATTTGTGTATATTGCAAAATAATCACTGTAATAAGTGTAGTTAACAGCTATCATTATACAAAGTTATACTTTTTTGTGTGTGATAAGAACTTTTAAAATCTCCCTCTCTTAGCAACTTTCAGATATGCAATACAGCATTATTAAATATGGCATGGTAAAGAGTCTGCCTGCAATGCAAGTCCCTGGATCAGGAAGATCCCCTGGAGAAAGGAATGGTGACCCACTCCAGTATTCTTGTCCAGAGAATTCCACGGACAGAGCCTGGTGGGCTATCATCCATGGGGTTGCAAGAGTTGGAGACAATTGAATGATGAACACACGCACACATATATAGTCCCTGTGCTGTTATTACATCCGTGACCTATTTATTATATAACTGGAAGTTTGTACCCTTTGATGCCCTTGACCCATTTTGTCTGCCCCTGACTCCTGCTTCTGGCAGCCACCTATCTGGTCTCTAAATGTTGATTCAGTTTCGATTTTTTGTTTTTAGATTTCACATATAAGTGACATCATATGGTATTTGACTTTCTGTTTGACTTATTTCACTTAATACTCTCAAGATCCACTCATGTTGCAAATGGCAAGATTTCCTTCTTTTTTATGGTTGAATAATATTCTTCTGTATACATATACCACATCTTCTTCATTCATTTAAAGTGAAATATTATTCATTCATTGATGGGCACTTCGATTGTTTCTATATCTTGGCTATTGTAAATAATGCTGCAGTGAACGTGAGAGTGCACATGAATTTTCAAGTTAGTTTTTATTTTCTTTGAGTAAATACATAGAAGGGGAATTGGTAGATCATATGATAGTTCTATTTTTAATATTTTGAGGAACAGTTATACTGCTTTGCCACCGACAGTGCACAAGGCTTCTTCCCTTTTCTCCATATCCTTGCCAACATTTGTTATTTTTTTTTTTGACACCAGTTATTCTAACAAGTGTGATATCTCATTGTAGTCTTGATTTGAATTTCCCTGATGGTTAATGATATAGAGCATCTTTTTGTGTACCTGTTGGCCATCTGCATATCTTCTTTGGAAAAATATCTATTAAGATCTTCTGCCCATTTTAAAATCAATTTTTTTTGTTAATGAGTTGTATGAGTTCTTTATATATATATATATATATATATATATTTTCTTTTTGATACTTTCCCCTTATTAGCTATATGATTTACAAATATTTTCTCCCATTTCTCCCTTTTCAGTCTGCTGATGGTTTCCTTTGCTGTGCAGAAACTTTTTGGTTTGAGGTAGTCTTACTTGTTCATTTTTTGTTTTTGTTGCCTTTTCTTTTGGAAGTGAAAGTGAACTCACTCAGTGGTGTCTGACTGCGACCCCATGGACTGTAGCCTACCAGGTTTTCCATCCATGGGATTCTCCAGGCAAGAGTACTGGAGTGGGTTGCCATTTCCTTCTCCAGGGGATCTTCCCGACCCAGGGATTGAACCACATTCCAGGCAGACGCTTTAACCTCTGAGCCACCAGGGAAGCCCCTTTCTTTTGGTGTCAGATTTAAAAAATCATTGCCAAGACCAAAGTCAGGGAGATTACTGCCTATGTTTTCTTCTGGGAGTTTATGGTTTCAGTTCTTATGTACAAGTATTTAATCCATTTTGACTTAATTTTTGTGTATGATGTAAGATAGCAGTCTAGTTTCATTCTCTTGCATGTGGCTGTCCAGTTTTCCAAATACCACTCATTAAAGAGACTGTCCTTTCCTTACTGTATGTTCTTGACTTTTTTTGTTGTAAATTGATGGACCACATACTTGGGCTTATTTCTGCCCTCTTTGTTATTTTCTGGATCTATGTGATTCTCTTTATGCTAGTACCATACTATTTTGATCACTATAACTTTGATTACTGTAGCTATAGTTTGAAATCAGGGAGTGTGCTGTCTCCATCTTTATTCTTTTTCTCAAGATTGCATTAACGATTTGGGATATGTTGTGGTTCCATACACACTTTAGGACTGCTTGTTCTATTTCTGTGAAAAGTGCCATTGGAATTTTGATAGGGATTGCATTAAATCTGTAGAGTAGTATGTATGTACATTTTAACAATATTAATTTTTCTAATTCACAATGACAGAATATTTGTGTCTTCTTCCATTTCTTTTTTCTTATTTATTTTTATTGAAGCCTAATTGATGAACATTGTTGTTAATTTCTGTTATATGGCAAAATTATTTGGTTATACATATACACATATTTCCTTAAAATTTTTTCAATTATAGTTTAACATAGGATATTTTTTTTTAATTATAAGATACTTGCTTTAAATGTTGTGTTAGTTTCTGCTGTACAACAATGTGAATCAGCTGTAAAGATATATATACCCCCTCCCTTTCAAGCCTCCCTCTCACCCTCACATTCCTCTCCTCTAGGTCATCACTGAACTCTGCTTCCTTTTATCCATCAGTGTCTTATAATTTTTGGTGTACAGGTGTTGGTCACCTTTTTTGATTAAATTTATTCTTAGGTAATTTATTCTTTTTTGATGCCAGAAATTCTTTATTAAAATAAACATGCAAAGCAATTTTTAAAAAATCAAAATTTTGTGCCATGTAATGGTTCTCCAGGATCTTTTACTGGATTCTTTCATGTGAAAAAACCAAATAAGTGAGTTGCATTGTGGATTTTAAATAGCAACTATTCTTTTGTTACATGGTTCTCATCCAGTAGAATATCAAACATAATACTTTTTTTAAATTTGGTCTCTGTATTAGCCGGCTAGGGCTGTCATAACAAAATACCATAGACTGGGGTTTAGCCAACAGAGATTTGTTTTCTCACAGCTTTGGAGGCTGGGAAGTACAAAACCGAGGAGCCAGCTGATTTGGTTCCTGTGAAGTCAAACTGCCACCTTCTCTGCACAGGGCAGAGAGAATAAGCTGATTTTTTTCTTATAAGGATACTGATTCTATCAGGTCAAAGCCATACCTTCATGAGTTCATACCATTATGAGTTCCTCAATTACTTTCAAAAGGGCCCTGTCTCCAAATACAGTCAAGTGGAGAGCTAGACATTTAATATATGCATTTGGGAGGATATAAACATTCAGTCTGTTATACCGTCTAAGGATTGCTTATAAGGGATGAGTTCCTCTTGGCTAAGGGAAGAATAAGAATGTTAGAAAAATTACCAGAATTTCTCTTAAAAGCATCCTCCTTAAGCCAAAAGAGAACTAAATCTTCATACTAAAGGCCAATCTGGATTTTTATGTTGTTCAGGAGGTTGAAATAAAACTTCAGGAGGCTGGTTCAAGTTGTTACAATTTTTCAAAGGCCCATCCATCTGTCAAGAGATTTGTGGGCTGGATTTTATCTCTTTCTTACTGGCTCCAAGAGCTGGTTTCTTGAGTGTTGCGTGTGGTCACATTTCTGTACAGCATTCTATTTAGTTTGGATTATACTTGTGTGTCTCTTGGCTCTAGGAACCCGAGAAGAGTCTCATGTATTTCTCCAGAGTTAGTTTCAAAGTTGTGCCCCTTATTTGTTTTAATGCAAATAATGATCACTTGAAAATCCTTAAAGAAAGTTTTCAAATAATAGAGAAATTAATAGAAAAATGTTTTGCTATTTAACTATTAGAACACATTACAATAAAACAGTAAATTAAATTAACCACAATTTCATATAGAAGCCAGCACTGAAGCAGGGAATTATTATATTGTCTGAAGCATTTCCTTAGGATTTAGAGGGCTGGTGGGCAATAAACTCACATATGTTTACTTTTAGCTTAGTCTTTTATCCAGTCTGAGGTTAACTCATTTAATAGTTCACTGAGATTTCAGTTTTCCCTTCCATCATTTACCACGTTATCATCATTGTGGAAGCCACCTTTTAAAATAGCAAATAGTATGGCTAAAGGAACATATTATCAAAACAAATGCCTTGTGAGCAGCATGGCTGATAAATGGAGAGATTTCCATAAATTCCCAGTCTTTATCCTTACTTTACTTTCTACCCTGTCCTTATCACATTTAATAAAAGGCAACTCCCCACAAAATGAGAGTCAGAACCCCTTTTGCTGCCAGGCAAGAGTCAGAACTACTCTACCTTAAGACATTTTTGTGTCCATGGGTTAAAAAACATTTACTATTACATTAAAACACCCATTAGTTAATGGGTGTAAAGGTTTTTGAGAAGGAAGAGCACTCCTCAGATGAAGTTTGAGTTATTATCTTTTTATTATTTATTAAACACTTTGAAGTGCAATTATCCTTGTTTTTAGAAAATTCGTTTGTTTGAACTCAACAGGATACTATGATAGTCATTGGTGAGTCTCCTAAAGCTGTATCTAGACCAAAGAAACCAGAAGAGGATGAGATAGGGGGCGCAGGTAGAAAAAAGACTGGGTTGGTAAGTGCTTTAATGACCTTTCTGCCACTGTTTCCAGAGGGCAAGAATATGACAGAGAAAAGGGAACTTTCCCCACAAATAAGCCAAATCTATGACTTTGCCGTAGGTGCAGCCCTCTCTTGTATTGTGAGAGAGGCCTAAAGTATTGTAAGCAAAGTATAGAAAGAATGTGGGCCTTGGTTTCAAACAGCCCTGGTTGGAATCCTGACTTTGTTTCTTAGGGACTATGATAATTTGGACAAATCACCTAGCTTCTTCATGGGTTTCGGCTTCCTAATCCTTGGAATGGGGAAAATTGTATTTTGTAAAATTGTACCAGTATTAGAAATAATGTGTGGCAAGTCCAATTAATTATAAGTGTTTAGTAAATTGTATTGATAATCATGATCATTATAATTAATAGTAAGTTGCAAAAAAGGTGAGGAATTTAAGACCTATTGGCAGTGACCATTGTTTGGAACTGGGCTTTACATCGTAATGATTTAATCGGTAAAGCTGTTGATTCTAGCAGGTTAATTGGCTACTCCTTTAAGAAAACCACTATTTGTATTTTGAAGAGGTCTCCTGTAGGCATGATGACAATTTAATCCAAAAAATGGCTTTGGAAAGAATTTCAAGCTGAGTCAGGCTGATTGAGAAGAGATTTAGGGAGCGTGACTGATTTTTGACTTGTAGATCACATTATGTGGGGGACAGTTTGCATTACAAACAGACACTGGCAGAGTTTAAGAGTTTGGTATTTGATGTGAGGATTAATGCAGTGCAAAGGAAAGGACACAAAACATCTTAATGCATGTGTAAATCAATTGTGGTTACATTAAGATAAAGCATGACAATATTAATCCTTTGTTGACATGCATAATGGGCTTTTCTATCCCCATCATCACACTTCAGAGTTTCTAGACTTGAGCTATGACTGTTCCAGAGAGAATAAAAAAAACATTGGTATGAATATTTTAGACACGATTGAATTTCCCTCTGATTGTACTTTTTTTTAAAAAATATTCTCAAATTAACACATATTCTAAAAATCCCTAATGGGCTTCCCCTGTGGCTCAGCTGGTAAAGAACCCACCTGTAATGTGGGAGACCTGGGTTCCATCCCTGGATTGGGAAGATCCCCTGGAGAAGGGAAAAGACTACCCACTCCAGTATTCTGGCCTGGAGAATTCCATGGACTGTATAGTCCATGGGGTCACAAAGAGTCGGACACGACTGAGCGACTTTCACTTCACTTCACTTCTCTAAATCCCAACAAATGCAGAAGTATGTAGAATAAAAGTTGAATATCCCTTATCCAAAGAAATTCATACCATTTTAATTTTAAAAGATTTATGAAAAAAGTTAAATTAACATTTCAATTTTCCTTGACCTTTGAAATATGATGAGGGGCCTAGTGGTATTCTGGTGAAGGGTTGCAAACGTTAAGCCTTTGAACTGAGCACACTGTAATGATCTCTTTTATCCATGGATTCTTTCAGGACGACTCCTTGGCACAAGGCAGCAAGACAAGAATGCAGGCTCTGGCCTGAGGTATCAGAGGTTTGTCCCACGTGAATGTATGGCTGCTGCTGCTGCTGCTAAGTCGCCTCAGTCGAGTACAACTCTGTGCGACCCCAGAGATGGCAGCCCACCAGGCTCCCCCATCCCTGGGATTTTCCAGGCAAGAGTACTGGAGTGGGTTGCCCACACCTTCTCCAATGCATGAAAGTGAAAAGTGAACGTGAAGTCGCTCAGTCGTGTCCGACACTGTGCGACCCCATGGACTGCAGCCCACCAGGCTCCTCCGTCCGTGGGATTCTCCAGGCAAGAGTACTGGAGTGGGTTGCCAACGCCTTCTCCAATGCATGGCAGAGGATTTTAAAGTTTCTCTTCATGGGACCTCCCTGGTGGTTCCGTGGTTAAGACTTCACCTTCCAATGCAGGTGGTGTGGGTTCAATCCCTGGTGAGGGAGCTGGGATCCCATATGCC
The DNA here is from genome assembly GCA_006408675.1 of Madoqua kirkii. Classification (NCBI taxonomy): domain Eukaryota; kingdom Metazoa; phylum Chordata; class Mammalia; order Artiodactyla; family Bovidae; genus Madoqua; species Madoqua kirkii. Next base: position 49,910 of record SJYC01040829.1, read on the forward strand.
TCTTTGCCAGAAAACTAAATAGTACAGAAACAATATTGCAAAAAAAAAAAAAAAAATCAGTAAAGACTTCAAAAATAGTCCACGTAAAAAAAAATCTTTAAAAAATCTTTTAAGTTTTCTTTCGGAATAACTGACCTCATAACTAACCAGTAAAGACTACTCTTATCGAATAAGCTCATGGGCACAATGTAATGCATTTTGTTGTTGGGAGGACCACACTGAAAAGGGTTTATGATTTCAATGCTCTTTCAAGCCAAAAGGGTAACACTGGGTTTTCAAAATGCAATTTCTCTCTGAGGTTCCATTGCTAGACTTCTCTGTGTAGAAAAGTAGTAAGATTTATAAGAAACTCCACTGATTATGGCTGAAGATGTCTGCTGAAATTATTGCTAAAGAGACTTTATGAAAGACCTATTAAGAGCTCCTGACTCCTGGCCAGCAGAAGATTACAATTGATGCTTGCAAGGATGGTAACAGATATTAAATACATGTGTACAGCTGAGAAAGTGTTAAATGAATTTATGGATGTGCCATAGTATACAAGGAGTAAGTGTATGCTCGAGGGTGGAATAACTATAATAATAGCTTAGGAATTTCATTAAACAGTTCTTTCATTTGTTATTTATTTCTCCCTCATTCAAATAAAGGATTAGGCCAGTTTTTAGGGATGCCTTTCAGTTATTTACTGCAGTGTAACAAACCACTCTGAAACTTAAGTGGCTTGAAATATTAGCAAGTATCTACAGACTGAGCTCAGGTGGGTGGTTCTTCTAGTTATCTTATCTGGGGTTATCTTATCTTATCTTATTTCATGCAAATGAAATATCTGGAGGATTTCTAGGGCTGGAAGACCAAAATGAATTTACTCACATGTCTGGGCTTCCCTGGTGGCTCAGATGGTAAAGAATCTACCTGCAATACAGGAGACCTGGGTTTGATCCCCTGCAGAAGGGAATGGCAACCCACTCCAGTATTCTTGTCTGGAGAATTCCATGGGAGGGCTACAGTTTATGGGACTGCAAAAAGTTTGACACAACTGAGCAACTAACACTAATTAACCCGGCATCTCACTTGAAATGCCTAGAACAGACAGGGGCTGCCCAGGAATCATTTCATTTCCCCTCTCTCTCCTCTTAGCCTCTACAACAGAGTAGCTGGACCTCTTTATTATACATAGCAGCTTAGGATCCAAGATGTGAAAGAAGAATCATTCATATCTCATATCCCAGTCAGAGCTCGGTAAGTGTCAGTTTTACCATAGTCCATAGATTGAAGCCCACTCCAGTGTTCTTGCCTGGAAAATTCCATGGACAGAGGATTCTGGTGGCTACAGTTCATGGAATCACAGAGCCAGGCACGACTGACTGACTAAACATACACATTGATGAAGAAATCACAAAGCCAGCCCAGATTCCATGTCAGAGGGAAAATAGGCAAGTTTATTGATGAGAGGAACAGCAAAGGATTTGGGTCATTTTCAGTTCTCCACAGGATATACAGCAAGACAACCAATAATAACCTCTAAAAATTGCTATTAAACTTTTGAATTGATGGGCAGCTAGCAGATGCGACATGTTTCCACAGGTGTCCACAACACAAATGATCTAATCAAAAGGTCTAAAAGGTCAACCTGTCAACCAGCTTGGTCCAAGGTTTAATATTTTTGTGATCAGAGTTACTCATAAAATTTTTATAACATTAGAGTTGGGAGAGATTCTGAAGGTCACCCAGCCCAATAGAATGTCTTTCGACAAAAACAAGCCTTTAAACAAGATTACAGATATTAATCTGTAGCACATCAGTGGAGCACATCTGCTGGCTGATTTGCTTATATGACTAATTTGTTGTGGCTTTGGTTGAGGACAGGATCTGGGGAAAGAGAACATAGGACTGAGGCATTTTAACAGAAGGGAAAATGTGGGAAAGTATTCAGAGTAGGGGGTGTGTTGACACCCCAGTAAGAGCCAAGAAATGGGGATGGTCACAGTAGTCGCAGGAACCACCAAGTGCTTAGCATCAAAGAGAGATCTGAAAATCCGGAAAAAGTATTTTACCAAGTTGGCAATTTTGCCTGAGGGAGGAACCTCAGAAGTGATTTGCTACAACTCTCTTCCTATTAGTCAGAGAGAAGACTTCTTGGAAGAAGTGTTTCAACATCCCTGGAAATGAGAAGCAGCTTTTTCAGTTAGTAGGCAGACAAGCTTAACTTTCCTTCTAGAGTTTATCTTTCTCATATCCTTGCATAAGCTCAAGGTTTACCAAAAGATAGTTGGCTGATTTCCACCTTTGTCTTCTTATAGTTCCTCTTTCTCACTTTCCTAGCGGGGGAAGGTGTTAACAGAGTGATCTGAGACTAGGTTGCTCACTGGCCTCCCCTGTAATTTGCAGAATGTATGTTTTCTGTGTGGGTTAGCCTACTAGAGTGTGTGTTTATCATATCAGAGCCCAGAAAAGCCCAGCCTCCTGGGCTTTTTGAAATACATTTCCTGTTTCATTTTGCGGTCATTGTCCTTGCAAGTTAGTCTCGATAGCTTCGGTCTTCGTGTTTTCTGAAAATTATGAGAAAGTTTTGAGATATCAACATGCCTCAGTATGTTCTCAAGGAAGCTTCCAGGGGAGCTGGTGTCACAGTCAAGCCAATACATTTTAACTGGAGAAAGAAAACTGTAAAAGAGAAAAATAATTGGCAAAGGATTTCCCCCTGAAAGTGATAAGTAAGGGCTTTCCTCCATCCTCCATTCCCGCCCCTGACCTGGCTGATGGCATTGCTATGCTTCTACCCAGTTTCTGGCCTCTCTTGTCTCCTGTTGACCAGCTCAGTGTCCATAGTAGGAGCTGTTTTTGCCTGCAGTTTCTTTTTTAAAAAACATTTATTTATTAGGCTGTGCAAGATCTTAGTTGCACACATGTCATGGGATGCAGGGTTGGTTCCCTGAGCAGGGATCAAACCCAGGCCCCCTCTTTGGAAACACCGAGACTTGGCCACTGGACCACCAGGGAAGTCCCCCTGCTTTCAGTTTTTTAGTGGGATAGAGCGTCTTTTTTTGTAAAATTTGCTGGATTTTTTTTTGGATGTGAGAAACTTTTCTTTCTTATCAGTATGTGTATACTGATATACACATTCTTTCTTAGATTTAGAGAGAATTTGTCAATATAGTGGATGCATTAAAAAAAAAGCTGATACATTTAAATATGTTTTTCCTTAGATACAGAATAATTTTAAGCGACCTTGAGGTATTTAGAAAGTCTCGGTATTTTGAGGCAAAATACGCAGGTCCTTTATTTCTTCTCAATGTAAAAAATTTCTGGAACTTGGAGCTAACTTACAACTTTAAGTCCTGCTTCAGTTGGTGCCCTTACCTAATTAGCTGAAATAGTAACTATTTAATGAATTAAAAAGACAAATTTCCTGGTCCCACAGGTTATATTTGCAAAAAATTTAGATTTCTCTTTCAATGAAGTTTAAACAGAAACTTTGGTCCTATTCTATGCAGTTGATCTGTGGTACTCTTGATTAACATTCCCAGGAAGTTGTCTCCTGTTGCTGAGTGCCTCTGCTGGGGGGTTATTTTTCATTTAAACTTCATTAAAGCATCACAGGCCAAATCAATGCCTGTTCACTCACAGCTTTGGTTTCTCATTTGTTCCACTGAACAGATGGGATGAGATGGCTTTTTAACCCGTTTAGTAGTATCAGAGAGGACACCTCCAGCTAGAAATGTTCCCTGTTGTTTGCAGTATCTATAAATCTGCCTTCCCTTCCCACCGCATTCACCCTTCCTTTTCCTGTCTACTTCCTGGAGGTTTTCAGATACCTTCTAATCCAGTCAGTACCAGGTGGTCATCAGAAGCAGCAGTATCTTAGGGTTCTGAACCTCACAGAAATGTCAGTGACTTTAAAACAATTTAGACAAAGGGCCAAAGCTTATCTATTAAGGTCTGCCTCTAGGTGCTTCCTAGGAGGCACTAGTGGTGAAGAACCTATCTGCCAATGCAGGGGACCTAAGAGACGCGGGTTTGATCCTTGGGTCAGGAAGATTCCCTAGAGAAGGGCTTGGAAACCCACTCCAGTGTTCTTGCCTGGAGAATCCCATGGACAGAGGCGCCGGCTAGAGCCCACAGGGTCACAAAGAGTCAGACACGACTGAAGTATCTTAGCACGCAGACATGCCCAGGTTCCATGGAAATTGCTATCAGGGTCTGCCCTGAGTATTTTCCCATGTGCTTCACTTAGGGACCTCAGGAGGCACACACAGAATGACTGTGACCTCCCACACTTTCCACTGAGGGACAGAGAGCACGGGTAACTCCTCCCACCCCTAACTTGGCCTCCAGAGTCTGCCCCTCGTTACCAGAGACCTGATCTTCGTGACAGCCTCTTAGAGAGCACCAGCCTTCCCACCATTATTAGAGACTCCAGCAGCAGGATAGGACCAGAGAACAGATTCGTCTACTGATTTCACTCAAACTCAGGCTGGCTTAGCCATGTTGGGGAAAGGGAGCAATTTTGCCTGAAAGCTACTTCTGGGACTACAGGCTGAGGAGGGTGGAGGACAAGGGGCTCCTGACCTGGAACAGCTTGTTAACTTCTGGCTGGTGGTTTGTAGAGGAAGGTAGGGGTGCTGAGGAGACACGTGATTAATCATGTAGTCAGTGGGCCTAGATGAAGAGAAAGACAAGAGAAGAGAGCAGAGGGCAGGGGAGAGAAGAGGAAACAAAAGGGGAGAGACGTGGGTTGAGGAGGTTTTTCAAGGGAGAGGAAGGCTAAAGAGAGATCCTTGAGGGGCGCCTGCTCTTGATGGCGTCTCTGTCCCCGTCTTCTCCAGTAAGGTGTGTTGCATGTAGTGCAATTTTCTTTCAAAGTCATGAGAAACGTTATCTAGGCTTTTGGCATGCAGTGTATTGTCTCTCATCTCTGGGATAAAGTTTTTGAATAAAGTCTTCAAAAGAATGGTTAGTATTGGCACTTCCTGGCAGTCCAGTGGTGAAGATTCCATGCTGCCCATGCAAGGGGGTGTAGGTTCCATCCCTGGTCCAGGAACTAAGATCCCTAAGATCTTACTAAGATTCCTAGTAGTGTGGCCAGAAGATTTTCAAAATGTTAGGAAAAAAGAATTGGAAATAAAAAGAATTGGAAGTACAGCCATCTCAGCCTCCTCTCTTCCCAGTCTCTCACAAAACCGCTTCAGTTAGACTTCCTTCCCCTCCATGCAGCATAAAAAGGTCTCCAGGGAGCTCCATAGGCTCACCCTAGACCATCATCTACCAGTCTCCCTCAAGCCTGCAGTGGCATTTGTGTTCCTCCAATACCTGAAGAAATCTTCCAACTCAGGAATTTGTACTTGCTGTTTTCTCCTCTGGAATGCTCCTCCCTAGATATGACTTGGTTCTACATTTCATTCTTTAAATGACCCATTTCTCAGAGAGGCTTCCAAGATTATTCTGTTTTCCCCCTATTTTCATGTCATGTGTTATTCATATCATTGTTCACAAATCACTGTGATGCAAGCTCCGTGAAGGCAGGTATCTTGCTGTTTACTGCTCTATGCTCAGAATTTAGAACAGAGTCTGGTGCATAGTAGGAGAAGGCAATGGCACCCCACTCCAGTGCTCTTGCCTGGAAAATCCCATGGACAGAGGAGCCTGGTAGGCTCAGTCCATGGGGTCGCTAAGAGTTGGACACAACTGAGCGACTTCACGTTCACTTTTCACTTTCATGCACTGGAGAAGGAAATGGCAACCCACTCCAGTGTTCTTGCCTGGAGAATCCCAGGGATGGGGGAGCCTGGTGAGCTGCCGTCTCTGGGGTCGCACAGAGGCGGACACGACTGAAGTGACTTAGCAGCAGCAGCAGCAGCTGGTGCATACTTGGTGCTGATTCATGGATGACAAACCTGACCAATCAGCTTGTCTCACACTCACATCTCCACCTGGCATTTAAATATCTCTCCAGATGGTAGCTATGTGTCTGTATATTCATACTTATTCAGTGGGTTGTTTTTGACTAGTCTTACTTAATTTGAATTAAGTAGGCTGTTTTGTATTCCCAGGAGAGTGCAAACTCTCAGGAGAAGGGCATTATTTAATATCCGACAGTGTTTCAATTAAGCAAAATTTTGACAATAACACACTAACATTACCTTCAAGATTATGTGAGTGTATACATATATACACGTTTAAAGACTTTGTTTTTTTAGAGCAGTTTTAAATTTATAACAAAATTGAGAGGAAGGTACAGAGATTTTTTTCCATAAATCCACAGCCCCCCACATGCATAACTTCCCCTATTGTCAACATGCTTCGCCAGAGTGGTGTGTTTGTTACAATTTGTGAACCTACACTGACACCTTATAACCATCCAAAGTCCATAATATACCTTAGGGTTCACTCTTTTTTTATAGTTTTATTAATATTTGTTTATTTATTATCTTTGGCTGTGCTGGGTCTCCGTTGCCGTGCAGACTTTTCTCTAGTTGGGTGAGCAGGGTCTGCTCTTCGTTGCAGTGTGCAGGCTGCGTCTCACTGACTTCTCTTGTTGTGGAGCACAAGCTCTAGGGCACACGGGCTTCAGTAGTTGTGGCTCCTGGGCTCTAGAACACAGGATCGATAGTTGTGGCACACAGGACCAGTTGCTTTGTGTCATATGGCATCTTCTTGCACCAGGAATGAAGCCTGTGTTTCCCAAATTGGCAGGTGGATTCCTTACCACTGAGCCACCAGGGAAGCCCTCAGGTTCACTCCTGGTGTGTATATCCTGTGCAATTGAATGAAAGAATAATGACGTGCAACCATCATTATACTATCATATAGACTGTCTTTATAGTCATAAAAATCGCCTGTGCTCTGTCTGTTCATCTTTCCCCATCTCTCCTTCATTGGCAAGCACTGATCTTTTTATTGCCATAATGATTTTTTTTTCCAGAATGTCATATTGTTGAAATCATACTGATAGGCTTGTCTGATAGACTGAAATTAGTAATATGCATGTAAGTTTCCTCTTTGTCTTTTTCATGGCTTGACAATGTAGTTCTTTTTAGTACTAAGTAATATTCCATTGTCTGGATGTAAAAGTTTATCTGTTCATCTACTGAAGGATATTTTGGTTAAGAGTAAAGCTGCTATAAATATCTGTGTCTAGGTTTTTGTGTGAACATGTTTTCACCTCCTTTGCATAAACACCAAGGAACACAATGTTGAATTGTATGGTAAGAGTACATTTAGTTTTATAAGAAACTGCCAAACTTGTCTTCCAAAGTGGCCGTATCATTTTGCATTTCCACCAGAAATGTAGGAGAGTTCCTGCTCTCCACATCCTTGTCAACATTTGGCTTTATCAGTGTTCTGAATTTGGGCCATTCTACTACTAGAATGCGTAGTGGTATCTCACTGTTGTTTTAATTTGTATTTCACTGATGTTATATGATATGGAACATCTTTTCATAATGCTAAGTTTCTATCTGCACATTTTCTTTGGTGAGATGTCTGTTAAACTCTTTGGTTGCTTTTAATTGTTGCGTTTTGTGAGTTCTTTGTACATTTTAGACAATAGTCTTTTATTAGATGTGTCTTCTAATTCTTTTGATATCATCTTCACTTAAAAAACTGCAGAGCCAGAGAACTCTCAGACTTCTACTTGGCGTATGACAGCTGGAACAGAAAATGCAAAATAAAACAAAACACTAACAAAAACTCAAGCTTGTACTGAACAATAATTCAACTCAACCAAATCCTGACCAGGTATTTTGATGTGAGAAGCATGATAAAATAATCAGTTTTCATCTAACTTTAACACAATAGTGTTATACACTGTATATAGGTATTTACATTTTATTTTTATTTTTAATCTTTTCTCATTTTTATCTTGATTTTGTGTTCAAAGTGCACAGATTTGGGTAAATCTCAATGCATGTCTCACAATACAATATCGTTGGCTTATGTATGACCTACTTTCAATCTGTCCATCTATCACTATTAATATTGTCATCATTCATGAACCCATCAAAAAAGTAAGTTTTTAATAGCAATTTACATCAAATTATCTGTTTTCTCTCTCATATCACCCCTCACTTTTCTTTTCCTGAGCAAGCATCATTCTTAATCCTGTGTTTCTTTTTCCCTTGGTTTCTCTCTTTTATTTTGATATAGCTTTATTGCGTCTCTATCCTCAAATAAGGTATCATGATACATGTATAATCTTATAAGATTGTATTTAACACCAGATTACTAAGAGTTGTCTATATTGTTGGGTATTGTTGTTAATTCATGTTGATTTTAGGATACTATTTTGTTGTATGAATATAACAGAGGGCTTTTTTTTTGTTCTGTTGATGGGTTTTTGAGTTATTCTTAGGTTTTGGCTTTTGTGCTGCTATAGACACTCTTGAGCATGTCTTTTAAAGTACTGACACAAGAGTTTCTCTTGGGTGTATACCTAGGAGTGAAAAAGGGTATGTAAATGTTCATTTTCATGAGTAATGATGAATTATTTTCCAAAGTCATTGAGCCAATTCACCCTCCCTCTAGCAATGAACAAAAGATTCTATGGATCCACATCCTCTCCAATACTTGGCTTTGTCAGACTTAATACATGCACATATTTTTCAACCAAATGGGTTTAAGATTATATCACTTGATTAATTACTAATGGTGTTGAACAGTTCTTTTTATGTTTATTGACCATATTTGGTTTATTCTGTGCATTGCTTCCTTATGTCTCTTGAAGTTTTTTTTACTGAATATTTGTTTTTTCTCTTTGCAAAATAACACTCACTCAGTTTTTAAGATGTCAATAGTATCAGAAAAATATCAGTAAAAAGCAAAAGACCCTGTCTTTTAGGTTCTGAACCAACCTAGGTCATGTTAGTCATGTGATTAAGAAGTCATTTTTCCTTCCCGGTAGATGTCAACCGCTACAATAGATATTTGAGGTGGCACTGGTTTCTTTCCACAACCTCACTACCGCATTATAATGATTACATATCTTAGGCTAAGTTCTGGTGTATATTCAAATATGTATTCAACAAACAATAATAAGCAGGCACAAAATCATCCGTAAGCTTCATCTGCAGACTCTGTGAAGAGACTGCAGTCCTGCTTTCAGGCATCAGTGTCCACATTGCCGTGGATCTGTGTCCTCCAGGCTTATGCCACCAAGTCAATGACTAGATATAGATATATTTGGGATTATCCATCCTCTAAGGGGACAGGATATTTACTTCTTTTGTGCATGCAAATGTGGATAGATTTTTTAACACTTCAAAGCAATCTACATTCTTTGAATACCTTCAATGGTACCATGAGGAGGAAATTTCTACATTCATGATGAAGATAAATAGCAATTAGTTTCACCCATAAAAACCCATTTTTGACATGACATGCTAATTAGCAAAGGATCAGTTGTTGATTGAGACATGGATAGTTGGACTTAGAGTAGCCAGCCCTGGAAAGTGGCTCTTTCTGATGCAATCCTAGATGGTATCTCTTGACTAAGCATTTAGAAACCAGGTTGCTGAAAATCTTTAGAATTAAAATTTAAGCTAATCAGCACCTATAATATCACAATACTAATATTGAAGGATTTTGAGGAAAATAACAGTCCCTGCAACAGACTCTCACAATTTACTACTCCCTACTGGAAACAACTACTGTTAGATATCTATTCTTTGACAAGTACCTTAATGTTTCTATGAAAAACTAGTTTAGTTTAATGAATTATGAAATGAACACCTGTGTAAAGAACAAACATCTGTATACAAAAAAACAAACACCAGTAAAAATCATCACTAAAGCCAAGAAAGAGGCACATTTCTTTTTTCTGGAAACTTCCTGAGTGACCCCACCTAATCTAATTCTCTTCCTTCCTCCCATAAGAATCCTCAAGGACAGCAAAGCATTCATGTTCTTGCTTTTCACTGTAGATTTACCTCCTAACTATTTAGCCCTAAACAATGGTTTTAGTTTGCCTTAAATTGTAATGATGTTTAAAAAAGATATTTTAACAAAACAGTTGGTGAGAGGAATTTAAATGAATTATTTACTTTTATCCCATCAAACAGACTTCACAAATTAGCTTATGCTGTGTATGCTCCCATAAATCATAAATGGTTGAGTTGTTAGCAGATAGTCCACTTATACCATAATCACCCAAAAAGGAGCTCCTTATTTGCTGGATATTAGTCAGTGATTTTGCTGGCAACCACCAACACAGTCAGTAAAGAACCTACTTGCAATGCAGAGACCACCTGGAGTGCATGAAGCCTGGGTCTCTGACGGGTCATAGTGAAGACTTCTGACAAAACATGGTCCACTGGAGAAGGAAGTGGCAACCCACTCAATTATTCTTGCTTGGAAAATCCCATGGACAGAGGAGCTGAGGGGTACAGTTCATGGGGCGGGGGAGGTCATCAAGAGTTGGACACAACTTAGCGACTAAACCACCAACTAATTAGTAATTTTATCTCTCACACAGATAGGCTTTCTCAGGATGTGTTTGTTTACCCACCCAACAGGCTCTTTATCTTTGAAATCATAGTGGATCTTTAAACATTGTTATGTTATATTCTAAACCTGAGGCATTTTGTTGTGCTAAATTAGCTTTATTATCTTAATGGACACTGATTGTGATTTAATTTGTAGAAGGTGATTTTTGTTAACTTTTGTTAATTTTTTTAAAAAATTGAACTATAGTTGATTTACAGTGTTGTGTGGGTTTCAGGTTTATAGCAAAGCAATTCAGTTATACACATATAGGTATATATGTGGTGTTAAGTCACTCAGTCACGTCTGACTCTTTGCAACCCCAAGGACTGTAGCCCGCCAGGCTCCTCTGTTCATGAGATTTCTAAGGCAAGAATACTGGAGTGTGTTGCTATTTCCTCCTCCAGGGGATCTTCCTGACCCAGGGATTGAGCCTGGGTCTCCTGCATTGAATACAGAATCTCTACTGTCTGAGCCACCAGGGAAGTTTTATGTATGTATATGTACATTCTTTTTCAGATTGTTTTCCATTATAGGTTATTACAAGATATTGAATATGGTTCCTTGTGTTATAGGGTAGGTCCTTTTTATCTATTTTATGTAGGACAGTGTGTATCTGCTAATCCCAAACTCCTAATTTGTCCCTTCCCTCACTTCCCTTTTGGTAACCATAAGATTGATTTCTATGTCTCTATTTCTGTTTTGTAAATAAGTCCATTTACATCATTTTTTGTATTCCTCATGAGTGGAATGTGACATTTATCTTCCTCTGAGTGACCTCCTTCAGTTATTATGATGATCTCCACGTCCATCCATGTTCCTGCACATGGCACTGTTTCATTCCTTTGTATGACTGAGTAATATTCCATTGTATGTGCACCACATCTTTACCCATTCATCTACTGATGGGCGTTTAGGTTGTTTCCATGTCTTGGCTATTGTAAACAGTGCTGCCATGAATATTGGAGTGCATGCATCTTTTCTAGTTAGAGTTTTCATCTTGTAGAAGGTGATTTTTAATAGTCAGAAAAGAGGAAATACTTTTGCGTGAGAAAGGAGCAACAGTCCTCAGCAAGGGCCTCCAAACTTCAAAATCAGTGCCCACCAAAGATGTGTTCACTGGTGTTTGTCATGCACTATGGAATATATTTTTTTGATTAGTCCATTCAGCCTGTCCTAATCCATTAGTCAGGAGAAAAGGTATTTATTCAGAACTAATATAGTCCTATTTCTATCTTAACATTTCAGTTTTTACGTTCTCATTTGCAGTACTTAACCTTGCTTCTCTTCCTCGTAATGACTTTACATTCTACAATTTGGATGGGAACAAATCCTTGAAGACCTGAAAGTGAAAGTGAAGTCGCTCAGTCGTGTCCGACTCTTTGCGACCCCATGGACTGTAGCCCACCAGGCTCCTCCGTCCATGTGATTCTCCAGGCAAGAATACTGGAGTAGGTTGCCATTTCCTTGAAGACCTGAGGATAGGTTAAACCCTGCCCTCTTCCACTAGCCCTAACACATACACACACTCCATGGAGATGTCAATAATTGGTTTCTATCCCAGCTAGAGAGAAATGATATTGGACTTGGCTTCTCCATTAATAAGTAATAACATGAACATTAGAGTTTACCAGATGGCTCAGTGGTAAAGAATCCACCTGCCAATGCAGCAGATACAGGAGACACAGGTTTGATCCCTGGGTCAGGAAGATCCCCTGGAGTAGGAAATGGCAACCTGCTTTGTATTCTTGCCTGGAAAATTCCATGGACGAGGTGCCTGGCAGGCTACAGTTCAGAGTAGGACATAACTGAACAATTTAGCATATATGCACAAATGTGACTGTATCTTGAATGCTTACTATCAGAAGACTCTTAAGTACTTTACACACAGCACCTCATCTAATCCTCATGGTAACCTGGGAGATATATATTGAAATATCATCAGTCCTGTTTTACAAATAGGAAACTAATCTAGAGGTATTAGATCATTTCCACAAGATTACGTATTTAGTTAGTGACAATCTCAGATTTAAATCCAGGCTTGACTCAAAGGTATGTGATCTTAATAACTATTACATTCTATTTCCATGTCCCATGGGAAAGGACAAAATACAACTCTAGGAAATGAGTTGTTCTTTTCTGTGGCTGAGGAAACAGGTCAGTCTTTCATTGTGAAAATACAGAATTGGCCACCTCTCCATATAGGACCCCAGACCAGAGATGGTCAGGTCCTTCTCTCTCCTTTCAGATGATTCACCTTGTGTTTTGTTTAGGTTATCATAGTATTCATAGCCCAACATTTCAAATTCATGGAAAAAATGATTTGGCTGTTAGCCCTGGCTTTATAAAAGGAACTTTGATTATTGCGTAAAATCTTATTTTCTGGTCGTCATATAATAACACATCTTTCCCATGTGCTGAACATAGTATTTTTAAGAACAAAATAATTCACTATTAATAATCTGAAATTATGTGTCTTCATTCACTAATTTCAAGTAACTGAGAGTTTGTTGGAGATTCAATAGTATAAGAGAAAGAAGGCAGATGAAATAGCCCTCAACTGAATCCCAACTCTGTCTTTTACTTACTCTGTGAGCTTAGGCAGGTTACTTAACCTGTTTGGGCCTCAATTTTGTATTCTGTTAATATCATCAGTCCTGTTTTACAAATAGGAAACTAATCTAGAGGTATTAGATCATTTCCACAAGATTACGTATTTAGTTAGTGACAATCTCAGATTTAAATCCAGGCTTGACTCAAAGGTATGTGATCTTAATAACTATTACATTCTATTTCCATGTCCCATGGGAAAGGACAAAATACAACTCTAGGAAATGAGTTGTTCTTTTCTGTGGCTGAGGAAACAGGTCAGTCTTTCATTGTGAAAATACAGAATTGGCCACCTCTCCATATAGGACCCCAGACCAGAGATGGTCAGGTCCTTCTCTCTCCTTTCAGATGATTCACCTTGTGTTTTGTTTAGGTTATCATAGTATTCATAGCCCAACATTTCAAATTCATGGAAAAAATGATTTGGCTGTTAGCCCTGGCTTTATAAAAGGAACTTTGATTATTGCGTAAAATCTTATTTTCTGGTCGTCATATAATAACACATCTTTCCCATGTGCTGAACATAGTATTTTTAAGAACAAAATAATTCACTATTAATAATCTGAAATTATGTGTCTTCATTCACTAATTTCAAGTAACTGAGAGTTTGTTGGAGATTCAATAGTATAAGAGAAAGAAGGCAGATGAAATAGCCCTCAACTGAATCCCAACTCTGTCTTTTACTTACTCTGTGAGCTTAGGCAGGTTACTTAACCTGTTTGGGCCTCAATTTTGTATTCTGTTAAATGGGAATATATATTAATACTTACCTTGAGAGTTCTTGTAAGAATTAAAGGAGTCTAGCATAGTCCCATCACTTCATGGGAAATAGATGGGGAAACAGTGGAAACAGTGCCAGACTTTATTTTTTGGGGCTCCAAAATCACTGCAGATGGTGATTGCAGCCATGAAATTAAGAGATGCTTACCCTTTGAAAGGAAAGTTATGACCAACCTAGATAATATATTGAAAAGCAGAGATATTACTTGGCTAACAAAGGTCCATCTAGTCAAGGCTATGGTTTTTCCTGTGGTCATGTATGGATGTGAGAATTGGACTGTGAAGAAAGCTGAGTGCTGAAGAATTGATGCTTTTGAGCTGTGGTGTTGGAGAAGACTCTTGAGAGTCCCTTGGACTGCAAGGAGATCCAACCAGTCCATTCTAAAGGAGATCACTCCTGGGTGTTCATTGGAAGGACTGATGCTAAAGCTGAAACTCCAATACTTTGGTCATCTCATGTGAAGAGTTGACTCATTGGAAAAGATCCTGATGCTTGGAGGGATTGGGGGCAGGAGGAGAAGGGGACAACAGAGGATGAGATGGCTGGTTGGCATCACCGACTCGATGGACATGAGTTTAAGTGAACTCTGGGAGTTGGTGATGGACAAGGAGGCCTGGTGTGCTGGGATTCTTGGGGTCGCAGAGTTGGACACGACTGAGCAACTGAAAGGAACTGAGCTGAACTGAGCATGATGCTTGACATGCTATTAATATATATACTCCACAGATTTGCCTTCAAGCCCTGGTAAGTTTTCAAGAGTCACATTCCTTTAAAAGAATTATTGTGATATTTATTTAATAGAATTATAAAATCTGAAGACTGGAAAAAAACTTGCAGATCATTGAGTGCAGATTTCCAAAATTATCTGCATATCAACATCACACAGAGAGCTTTAAAGTATGCTAATTCCCAAACTCCAAAGCCAAGAGATACTAATCTAGTAGGTTTGCGTAAAGACTAAGAAGTCTGATATTTAAAATATCCATTGATAATGATGGATGCATGTCATCATACATCTTCTAAAACCCATAGAGGCACAATACTAAGAATAAACTCTAAGTGAACATGGATTTCTGGTGACAGTGATGCATTGGTTCATCAAATGTAACAAATGTACCGCTGTGCAGGATGTTGACAATAGGGAAGGTTGTGTGTTTGTGAGGACAGGGAGTGTATGAGTATTCTCCATATGTTCTGCTCAATTTGCTTTGAACTTAAAACTGCTAAAAAAATATAGTTTATCTTTTAAAAAAAGTTCCATTGAGGATTCCGATGAACACTTAGATTTGTAACCACTGGTTTCTGCAGTTCACCATCCAGAGCAGCAGCACCTGCAGCCCTCACCCTCTTCTCAGAGTCACTGCTTTTTCCTGTGCTGCTTCCTGAAGCTCATGATTCGCACAAAGCTGTTCCACTGTTGGGCGTCACCAGATTCCAAAGTTCTTCCTTATATGAAATTGACGTCAGTCTGTTGTAGCTTCCAATCATTGTGCATAATTCCCCCACACTAGAGCTACTCGGAATAAATCTAAGCGGTTTCCCATATGAGGCTTGATCATGTATTTGAAGGCACTGCTGGTATTCCTCCTGAACCCACTACATCTCAAGTCTTCTTTCAAGGCTAAAGATTCCTTGAAGCGATTCTTACTCTGATGTAATTTCCAGGCACTTCCCACTCCTTCCCACACCCACTCCTGAGAAAAGCTAAATGAGTTGCTTTTCTCATTTATTTCCAAATTGAAAATATTAACAATGCATTTAGCATAGAATGGCCCTAACAATAACCCTTTGGTTGCTGGGAAGGTGGGTCAAGTCCTGAGGCAGAGGTTGAAATGACTGGAGGCTCTAAGCAGCCTGACACTAAAGTATTTCATTATTTTACCAGTTAATCTGGTCACACTGGTGCACACTTACCAAGGATCAGCCTGATCAACCTCCCTCTTATAAATCCAGCACAGAACACAAGGTCCGGTCTGAGGCACAGGGTAATGGGACCGTGCCAGTTTGTAGACATCTGTGTCACCTAGTAGGCCGTGTGTCTGGAAATACTTTCAGCGGAAGGCCTGTGAAACCATTTACTGCAATTTTGCATTAGACTTTTGAAGCTGAATGCAGGTTCATTTACCATGAGACTTACAGTTTTTTGTTTTGCTGCTCACCTTGGACTCTCAGGTTGGTTAGGCAACGTGTGTCAGTGTCTCATGACTTCAACCTGTCTGCAGTTGACGGCTTATGACAAGGGTGCAGGAGGTGGGACTGAAAAGACAAGTCAGCTGCCCACCATCACTAGAGACTTCCTTGCAGCAAGTGTTCTAGCCATTTGTTCTGACCCGGCTGTACTTGGAATCACTTGGGAGAACTGGGGAAAAAAATCTTGAACTCTGCCTCAGAGCTCTTAAATCAAAATCTCCAAGGTCTCGATTTTTACAAAGCTCCCCAGAAACTGTGTTACATGGTCAAATTTAGGGATCACTTCTTTAATGTATGCTCTAGCCTGCCTACTAACTGTCAGTAGAGCAAGAGATGTTTTTTTAATTGAAGTATAGTTGGTTTTGAAATGCTTTTTTATTTTCAGATATTACAGCAAAGTGATTTGGTTGTATATGCCTATATTGTTTTTTTCCTATTCTTTTCCATTATTGTTTATTATAGGACATTGAAGATAGTTCCCTATGCTATACAGTAAATCTCTGTTGCTTGTCTTTTTTAAATAGACCATGAGACTCTTAATATGCTTTTAAGGTACTAATTATAAATGCCTTTACTAGACAGATTTTTTTGTTGTTGTTCCTTTTCACTAAGCTTTGTCAAATCTAATCTCTTTAAAAATCTTTGTGCACTTTTTCAGAAATAATGTTACTGTTGGTATTCTTTCTAACTTTGAGTCATCAATTTTCCCTGAGGGAAATATTTTCTAATGAAAAAATGGAAACATTTTTAAGTGACCCGTTTTAGTTCATTTTACAATGTTCTAAAATTTTTTTCTCTTCTTCAAGCTCTCTACTCAACCAATTTATTTTAATGTGAGTTGTTCTGAATCCACAACCTTCCTCTTTGAAAATTTCAGTGTAATTCCAGAAGAATTGTCTTCATTATGCATTAGCTTATAATACCTTAACCCAATGAAATAGGCTAACAGTGTATCATTTTGATTTTTTATATTTAGCAAACACTTAGAGCTTACTATGTTGACAGGTATTCTTCTATGAGGTTTGCATATATTAAACTCTTAATTTTCATAACAACTCTATGGGGTAGGATTATTGTTCTTATTTCTCAGATGAGGAAACTCAGGCAAAAAGTGGTTAAGAAACTTTCTGAAGGTCACATATGTAGAGAAAATGGATCTGATTCCAGAAACCATGCTCTTAGTCAGCAGTAAAAAAAAAAAATGATAGCAATAAATCTAAAGTGTTTTTTAATTTGGTGTTTGTCCTTTTTTGGTGGTGGTGAAGGTGAGTTTGACATAATGTGACAACTGCCACATGAATGAACCAAAACCCAAAATGACAGTGGTTACCCTCTGAGATATTCATTCTTCATTTACATTAATTCAAAGGTTCTAGACATTGAATTCCACATAGAAAATTCTTTATTTTTATAAATGTTTTACAGCTGTATAATGTTTAAAATGTGTTCTGGAATGAACAAGATAAATGGAAATATATGAATTATATTCATCATGTCTGCAATACAAAGGAAAATATAACTGACAAGAAAACAAGCTAAACTTCCAGAATGTGGCCTCTAAGCTTGTCCTTAACGGACTTATTTCCTAGTAGACTAAGATTCACTTCTTTTAAGTCCTTGATTTTTGGTCATTCATTCATTATTTTATACCAAACTATAATACAAATCATACACTATACTCTGGGAGAGCAGTGACCAGAAAAATCTAGGTTCCTGCCCTCATGGATCTTAGAATCTACTGGAAGAAGACGTAATCAAATAATCAAAATGTAATGTATAGCCAAACTGTGTGTTCTTTGCTCCATCCCAGTAATTATCACAGTGAATTGAAATAATCGTTAACAGTTTGTCCCTATTTATTGTAAGATGTTTGCAAGCCGGTTCTCCGTTTCTTCTCTGTGACCCCAGTGCTCGCTAATTCTGATGTTCTCTTAGCGCTGCACTGTGTGATAATGCATGAATTCACTTTTCTCTAAAGATAGATCTAAAATGATTGAGCCATGGTGATTCCAATTTTGACTTTATATTTCAGAATGTGGAAAAATAATTGTTAGTTCTAGAAGCAATTCAGGAACACTTTATGGGCTTAGTTAATGAATGAGAAGATGGTGAACACAATTAGAAATTTCACCACTATCCTTGCTTAACATAAACAATATGAACCTGAGATGAAATCTCTCAATAGGTAGAGAGTCATTTAAATTTTTGAGTTCATAACAACATTAAGAATCATCTTTTTCAACCTCCACATAGTCTCAAAGAGAAAGCTGAGGGCCAGAGAGGGTGATTAATTTAACCAAGAGAGCTATTAAAATTAAGAATTAAAGTCAGAACCTGGGCTGTGTAGAATCCTCTATAAAACAAAACAAAAAACATCATAGCACTTGTTTTTCATTTTAAAAAGGAAGATTGTGTGAATTTATTTTCCCACCTCAGTTTACTAAAATTTTAGAATTTTATTTATCTATTGACTGACTGAAATACTTATCATTCTTAGTATTTAATGACAAAAGCATGAATACAGATTGTTCGTGAAGATTATAATTGCTTTGTTCATTCTGCTCTTCCTTCTTGAATGGCTAGTCTAGAGGCTCATAGAGTAAGTTAGGGACATTGTTGTCAGTAGAGAGGTTGGCAACTCAAACGCAGATCGCACAGGGGGATTACAAAGCAGGTACAGATCTGCTGAAAGGAACAGCAGAGGGGTCAACTGACCAGTTTCCCAAGAAAATAAATTGAAAGGGATTCAGATCAGATCAGATCAGTCGCTCAGTCGTGTCTGACTCTTTGTGACCCCATTAACTGCAGCACACCAGGCCTCCCTGTCTATCACCAACTCCTGGAGTTCACTCAAACTCATGTCCATCGAGTCAGTGATGCCATCCAGCCATCTCATCCTCTGTCATCCCCTTCTCCTCCTGCCCCCAATCCCTCCCAGCGTCAGAGTCTTTTCCAATGAGTCCGCTCTTCGCATAAGGTGGCCAAAGTATTGGAGTTTCAGCTTTAGCATCATTCCTTCCAAAGAAATTCCAGGGTGGATCTCCTTCAGAATGGACTGGTTGGATCTCCTTGCAGTCCAAGGGACTCTCAAGGGTCTTCTCCAGCACCATAGTGCAAAAGCATCATTTCTTTGGCACTCAGCTTTCTTCACAGTGGGATTGGGTATATGTAAATTCCAAAATGTATTTTTCAATTATGAAAATGTGAACTCAGCCATTCTCTGTTTCACTCTACTCTATAGTTTCTATCTTTCTGGAAATTCAGATGAAATCGATTCTTAGAACCTTCCATTAAGTCATTTCTGTACTTTATTTGTAGGATGGTGAAATGACTGAGTCTTAGAACTGGGTTTCTTTTCTTCCAGTTTCCGTCCCTTGTTTTCATGGATTCATTTTCTTTTTTTGAAGAATATCTTAAAAAAAACATTTATATATTTTTTATTTATTAATTAAAATATTTATTTTAATTTATTTAATTTATTTTAATTGGAGGCTAATTACTTTACAATATGGTAGTGGATTTTGCCATACATTGACACGAATCAGCCATATCTTGAGTGCATGTGTGCCTCTGTACTGAGCCTGATCAGGACATAAATGTGAGGATTAACAGTGACAAGACTTAATGTATTTGGCTTAGCAGCACCAAGAAGTGTCATGACAGAGCCCTGCACTGCTCCCTCATGTCACTGGAAAGATTGTGGCCTCTGGAAAAATAATTTTCTTTAGAACTTAACAGAAGTATCACCTGGTGACTTATATAAATATTCTGGAAAATTTCCGTTTTTCATTTTATGCTGTCTCTGAGATAATGTTTATAAATCTTCCAAAAGACTACTGTGTTCTAAATACACTTCTTTCAAGTGTCAAAGTTTCATTTTTAAAAAATGAAAGTAAATTTTAGCTTTGGGGTGTTAGGTGATAAGATACATATTCACCAAATTCAGGATTTTATAAATGAGGGTATGCATGCTCAGTTGCACATTCATGTCTGACTCTTTGAGAGCCTATTGATTGTAGCCTGTCAGGTTCCTCTCATTCGATTTTCCAGGAGTGAGTTGCCATTTCCTACTCCAAGGGATCTTCCTGACCCAGGGAATCGAACCTGTGTTTCTTGCCATTCTTGCATTGGCAGGAGGATTCTTTATTTCTGAGCCATGTGGGATGCCATAAATGAGGATGCTGCTGCTGCTAAGTCACTTCAGTCATGTCCGACTCTGTGCCACCCAATAGATGGCAGCCCACCAGGCTCCTCTGTCTCTGGAATTCTCCAGGCAAGAATACTAGAGTCGGTTGCCACTTCCTTCTCCAATGCATACATGCATGCTAAGTTTCAGTCATGTCCGACTCTGTGCAGCCCTATGGACAGCAGCCTACCAGGCTCCTCTGTCTATGGGATTCTCTGGGCAAGAATACTGAAGTGGGTTGCCATTTCCTTCTCCCATAAATGAGGATAGTTGTTCTCAAACGTGGTCTGAGGATTTCTGGACAAGTGTGGGATGGTGAGTGGCAGACCAGAAGTATTTCAAGGGAGCTGCAGTTTCCTATGTGTACCCAAACTCTGTTTCTGATAGAATATATGTATAAATGTCACACATATCAAATACACACATGTCAAAAATATGTAGATGTTGCTGAGATGATTAAAATGCAAGTTAGTTAAAAAGAATGATTCAGTCTGTGAATGCTTCTTGTCATAATGTATTTTTCCCAATCAAAAATGATTCAGTTTAAATGTGTGTATCAAAAGATACTAAGAATGATTTTTGATACTCAGACTAGAAGCCATGGAAATGAGAACCATTCCTTGATATGCTCTGTTTTATTTTTCTGGGTGAAAAGTGCAAATCTTGTTTCTTTCTGCACTCCTATCAGGTGCTTCCCATCTGCTCAGGCTCTTGGTAGTTCCTGTCTTCTGTATCTTAACCTCTTTCTTTAGGTGAGGTTATGGAAATTTCACTGGATGTTTCTTGTCTCACAGAGGTGAGATAATACTGTGCTGTTTTGTTTCCACCACCTTTTCCTGATTATACTAAATATTTTATGGTTTTTTCTGGCCTCAGCTACTCACTGGTCCTCTCTTCTATGAAAACGAAGTTATGCTTCTGTGAGCTGTCTTTGCAGCTTGAAACTAAGAGATGATTTCCTGTGATATCACCTGGCCTGACGGCTAGAGTCCTCATTCAGCCTTCCATCCTGCTCTGATTCCCCCTTTCACCACGCCCAACTAGAAATGTCAAATCATCACCCATACCCTGCCTTTCCTTTTTTAAAAAAAATCATCCTCTCCGTTTTATTTTGGCTCTTTCTCCTGTTAAAATCTTTGAGATCTCTCATCTTAGAAAACGAAACCTTCCACAACTGGACACCCCCTTTTCATCACTGTGTCAGCCTTCCGTGACCCGGTGTTCACCTTCACCCCATGCTTCCCCAACCCCATCCTTCCCTAGCTTGAGACCATCTGGCTTCTGCCTTCATCTTTTCACCAAAACTACACAGACTTAGGTCACAATTGAGTTCCTCTATTTCAAAACTGAACAGATACTTTTAGTTCTTTTTTAAATTACCCTTCCTGCAGCCTGTGAACGACTCTTACTGGGTCACGCTGTCACATTCCTCCAAGGCTTTTCATCAGTGCTTGTTTTTAACTGACTTACTGCCATGTATCCCTAAAGTTCCAGGGTGACACTAACCTGGGAGGCCATACCCAACCTTCCTCTAAGCTCCAGGCTGAGTTAGGGACTCCTAGAACATCTAGTATTTATAAAAGCACGTGCCACATCATGTTAATTTCTATTTTGGGTAAGTATTCTGTGCTCATTATACATAAATTAGAAAATCCAGTGAACATGAAAACAAGTTTCCAGTAATTTCACAATCCAGAAAGGAACACTACTAGAATTTTGAATTTTATCCTTCTAATGTTGATGTAAACTGTTTTATAAAAAAACAGTCAGTCTAAACATATCTTGAGTATTTTTCCATAATTTGCATTATTGCCTCTAAGGCTTTTCTGCATTCACTTCTGATGTATCCTAATTTTTTTGCTTATTTTACATAAAATTTATTTATTTGGCTGTACTGGAGCCCTGTTGCAGTTCATGGGATCTTCGACTTTCATTGTGGAAGCCTGGCTTATTTAGTTGTGACCTGCAAAATCTGTAGTTGTGGCATGTGGGATGTAGTTCACTAACCAGGGGTTGAACCTGGGCCCTCTGCATTGGGAGCTTGGCCTCTTAGCCACTGGACCACCAGGGAAGTCCCTGTATCCTAATTTACTTAAATCCAGTTTTTTTCATGTTTAGCTAGATTGCTTATCCTTTGTGTTGATTAACATACTGCCATAAACATCCTCATACAAACATCTTTGTAAACTGTCTTATTACAAGCTAAGGATAAATTTCTAGAAGGGAAACTGTTGGGGCAAAGGATATTTACATTTTTATGATTTTTGATACATCTAGTGCATTAAACTCTAGAAAATATTACCTTAGTTTGTAAAAGTGATTGACCACATACTATTGTAGTTGCCTGGCTCTTACTCAATCTTTTCCCTAAATTATTGGTGCATGGATATGACAATGTAATTTTTACAGAGGTTTCCATGGGAGTCACTGGTAATTATCTGTTGATGGGCTTAACCTATATTAATTTTTGTCAGGGATGTCTTTCTTTGTTTTTCAAAGAGGCATATTCATACCTGGATTTGGGGGGAAAAGCTTCCCCAAAGAAGAAAATTAAGATATGTTTATAAATGGACTACTTTGCAACCATTTTAAGTGTTGATGTAGATGTATGTCTTCTTATATCTAGTGAAGAGGAATGGCCTCCCTTGTGACTCAGATGGTAAGGCATCTGCCTGCAATGTGGGAGACCCACATTTGATTCCTGGGTCAGGAAGATCCCTTGGAGAAGGGAATGGCAACCCACTCCAGTATGCTTGCCTGGAAAATTCCATGGACCAAGGAGCCTTGTAGGCTACAGTTCATGGGGTCGCAAAGAATCAGACATGACCGAGTGCTTCACTTTACTTTAGATGTAAGTCAGTTATTTGCAATATGCTGTTACACACAAAGAACAGGCTATAAAATAATACAAATAGTATGATACAATTTTTGTAGCACACACCTATGTGCATAAATTACATTTACAAACCTGAAATTGTATTGTCCCATGTTATATTCTCTGTGTTAGAAGAGTACCATGAGCCATTCTATAGCATATCAATAAGCTATTTAAATGATCCATTTTACCAGTGATATTTCTCACAATAGCCTTCCTTTTCCCTTTACTAAGACAAGGGTTTTAACCCCTGTTTAGCCACATTTTTAATTCAGCTTTCCTTGTGTAATTCCTCTCACCATATAATGGCAGTAATAACACTCACCTGAATTTTCCTCCAAAGAATATTGTGAAATAATAGAGATTACTTGGTGTTCCTAGGAGGAAAATTGGTGTAGAAAGCCTGGGTATTTTTATTTATTATAACAACTACCCCTTGCTCTAAGGTTTTGAAATGACTCAGGACTTAATGTGACTTAATATGTGTAATGGGAGTCTACCTGGAAGGAGGGGAAGGAGTCTGTGAGATATAATACAGTATTACCAATAAATAGTTATTTTTATCACCCTAGGAGACTAAGAGTTTGTTTCTTGGCATACATCATGACTTAATGATTCACTCATGTCTTCTGAACTTTTCTCTCTTCCTTTCTGGTAATTGTCCTTGTTTAAAAGAAAAGAATGTTGTCTTCCTGAGGACCATGTTAAGAGAGAAACTTTACAAGTTTCAGTTTGTGTACCTTTGTTTATCACGCTTTTATCAACATTAAAAAAAAACACCCAAACTGCTTAGCAACATTCAAAGTAAAACTATTTCTTTTTTTCATTCTGTCCACAATAACATCCTTGCCTGTCCTTTGATGAAGCACCAAAATCAGAAAGAAGATAATTCTACTGTGATTATTAGACAAATCACTTTTCAGACAGAACTCATAATAATTGTTTCAGATTGCTGGTATCGGGGAATATTTCTTTTTAAATTAAATGTAAAATGAGATAAATTATAAGTTTTGTTCTGTTTTATGCCTTTTCAGTAACTGTCTTTTATGCATGGCCCTAGAAAGGTCAAGGTAATCGTATTGAGCAGCACAATGGCAATGCTGCTGTTTGTTCAGTTGCTCATTCCTGTCCACTTCTTTGTGACCCCATGGACTGCAGCATGTTAGGCTTCCCTGTCCTTCACCAACTGCCGAAGCTTGCTCAAACTCGTTACACTGAGTCAGTGATGCTATCTAACTAGCTCATCTTGGGCTGCCCTCTTAGCCTTTCGCCTTCAATCTTTCCCAGCATCAGGGGCTTTTCCAATGAGTCAGCTCTTCTCATCAGGTGGCCAAAGTATTGGCGCTTCAGCATCGGCATCAGTCCTCCCAATGAATATATAGGGTTAAGTTCTTTTAGGATGACTGGTTTGATCTCCTTGCTGTCCAAGGGACTCTCAAGAGTCTTCTCCAGCACCACAATTGGAAAGCATCAATTCTTTTGTGCTCAGCCTTCTTGATGGTCCAACTGTCATATCTGTACATGACTACTGGAAAAACCAAGGCTTTTAGTGTATGAAACTTTGTCAGCAAATTGATGTCTTTGCTTTTTCAATATACTGTCTAGGTTTGTCATAGCTTTCCTTCCAAGGAGCAAGTGTCTTAATTTCATGACTGCAGTCACTGTCCACATTGAATTTGGATTCCAAGAAAATAAAATCTGTCACTGCTTCCACTTTTCCCCTCTTATTTGCCATGAAGTGATGGGACTGGACCCCATGAAATTAGTTTTTTGAATGTTGAGTTTTAAGCCAGCTTTTTCATTCTTCTCTTTCACTTTCATCAAGAGGCTCTTTAGTTTCTCTTCACTTTCTGCCATAAGGGTGGTACCATACGTATATCTGAGGTTGTTGATATTTCTCTTGGCAATCTTGATTCCAGCCTGTGATTCATCCAGCCCAGAGTTTCTCATGATGTACTCTGCATAGAAGTTAAATAAGCAGGGTGCCAATATACAGCCTTGTCTTACTCTCTTCCCAATTTTGAGTCAGTCTGTTCTATGTCTGGTTCTAACTGTTATTTTTTAACCTGCATATAGATTCCTCAGGAGACAGCTAAGGTGGTCTGATATTCCCATTTCTTGAAGAATTTTCTGCAATGTGTTGTGATCCACACAGTCAAAGGCTTTAGTGTAGTCAGTGAAGCTTGCTTCCTCTATGATCTAACAAGTGTTGGCAATTAGATCTCCGGTTCCTCTGCCTTTTCTAAATCCAGCTTGTCCAACTGGAAGTTTTTGGTTCACATACTACTGAAGCCTAGCTTGAAGGATTTTGAGCATAACCTTACTAGCATGCAAAAATGAGTGCAATTGTGTGGTAGTCTGGACAATTTTTAGCATTGCCCTTCTTTGGGATTGGAATGAAAACTGATCTTTTCCGGTCCTATGGCTACTACTGAGTCTTCCACATTTGCTGACATATTGAGTGCAGCACTTTAACAGCTTCTTCTTGTTTTAGAATTTTAAATAGCTCAGTTGGCATTCCATCATCTCCACTAGCTTTGTATTGGGAGCTTACGGTGTTCCTCCCCATCCCTGCCAAATTGATTAATACGTTTCACATGTGCTACCTCATTTATTCTTATTGCTGTTATTTACTATTTGGTACTGTTGTTTAACCATTTTATGGATTTTTATTTTTAGCTTCCTCATATAGTCCATACTTCTTGGCATTTGTACTTACTTATAAGTACTTGGTCAAACACATGGCAGTGGGGGACGAAAATAGTGGCAGAAGAAGTGAAAGCGGTAGAGTCAGAGGGAAAGGAATGGCAGAGGCGGGCGCTGGCAGCGCCAGATCCAGCCGAAGCGGATGACACAGACACGACTCTTCAGACCAGGGCAGCTTCAGCTCTGGCAGAGGGAGCCGAGAGTTACTCTAGGACAATGTGAGTAAACTGGAACTTTCTAGGGGTGAACTGAGACATTGGTCCCCTTACTTAAAAGAAGGCAGAGCAGTCAGCCACTGACATGTGACTTATTGGGTACAGGAAGTTTCACTACTTTTTGTCTGCCCTGGAATGTGATTATCTCCATTAAGAAATTCATTCCTAGTGATATTTCTGATCTTAGCCTCCCAATCCCTACATTAGTACCCTGTATTTCTTCCTTCCTTCTTTCCTTCCTTCCTCCACCTTTTTCCTTCTGTCTTTCCTTCCTTCCTTCCTTCTTTCTTTCAGTAGCTTGATACACTGTAATCTACCTTAATTAAGCCTAAAATAAACTTATAAAAACCATTGGTAGGACCCAAGCAACGTGGCTTTGCTTCAGGAACAAGGCCTCAGATGCTGTCACAGTTCCCTGTCCCCAACCTTTGCTCCTCTCTGCACATCTACCTTATCCTTTTTGCTGCTTTCTTAAATCACTGCTTCTGCTTCTGGTGAAAGGAGAGAGCATAGCTGTTAATAGTTCATAGGCCTTCCATCTAACAGTTACAGCTGCCAAAGAAAGACTGAAAACTCCTGGTGCTTCATGTCTTGAAATCCTAAAGTTGATGAGCTGGGTGGAGAAGCAGAGCCCGCATCAGTCAGCTGTGGTCACGCGGAAGGTTATAGCAGGAGACGGCTGACTTGGTTACCATATCATTGTGTTCTGGGTAAAGGGAAGTTCTGGATCTTTTGTATTGTTCTCAGAAGCAGAAGAATACTAGGAAGACAAAAATAATAGATGTCTGAGACATAACCCTTTGGAGACATACCACAGCTAAAAAAAGCTATGTGCTAAAGCCTTTATGGAGAAGTTCCCATGGGTGAAGCAGATAGCTCGTGAGGTGCTTTCTCACTATAAGCTTCTAAGATCAGTATTCTACTTCCCTTCAAAGGTAGAATAAGACTCTGAAGAGGGGCTTCCCTGGTGGCTCCATGGTAAAAAATCTGCCTGCCAATGCAGGAGACTTGGATTCCTTGATATAGGGGGAATCCCACGTGCTGCTAAGTGGCTGGGCCCTTGCACCACAGCTGTGGAGCCTGTTGTGATGGAGCCTGGGAACCACAACTGTTGAAGCCCATGCCCCCTGGAGCTTGTGCTCCAGCATCAAGAGAAGCCACCGTGATGAAAAGCGCATGAACCGCAACAAAGTGTAGCCTCCCACCCTCTGTTCACCACAACTAGAGAAAGGCCCATACAGCAATAAGGACCCACACAGCCAACGAAACAAAGCAAAAGAAAATTTTCAAAAGACCCTAAAGAAAAATATTATAGGAAAGACTTGGTCTTGCAGGAAGTTCAGTTCAGTTCAGTGGCTCAGTTGTGTCTGACTCTTTGTGACCCCATGAATTGCAGCACGCCAGGCCTCCCTGTCCATCACCAACTCCCCGAGTTCACTCAGACTCACATCCATTGAGTCCGTGATGCCATCCAGCCATCTCCTCCTCTGTCGTCCCCTTCTCCTCCTGCCCCCAATCCCTCCCAGCATCAGAGTCTTTTCCAATGAGTCAACTCTTTGCATGAGGTGGACAAAGTACTGGACTTTCAGCTTAGCATCATTCCTTCCAAAGAAATCCCAGGGCGGATCTCCTTCAGAATGGACTGGTTGGATCTCCTTGCAGTCCAAGGGACTCTCAAGAGTCTTCTCCAATACCACAGTTCAAAAGCATCAATTCTTTGGTCCAATGAGTCAACTCTTCGCATGAGGTGGCCAGAGTACTAGAGTTTCAACTTTAGCATCGTTCCTTCCAAAGGAATCCCAGGGCTGATCTCCTTCAGAATGGACTGGTTGGATCTCCTCACAGTCCAAGGGACTCTCAAGAGTCTTCTCAAACACCACAGTTCAAAAGCATCAATTCTTTGGCACTCAGCCTTCTTCACAGTCCAACTCTCACATCCATACATGACCACAGGAAAAACCATAGCCTTGACTAGAGGGACCTCAGTCGGCAAAGTAATGTCTCTACTTTTGAATATGCTATCTAGGTTGGTCGTAACTTTTCTTCCAAGGAGTAAGCATCTTTTAATTTCATGGCTGCAGTCACCATCTGTGGTGATTTTGGAGCCCTCCAAAAATAAAGTGACACTGTTTCCACTGTTTTCCCATCTATTTCCCATGAAGTGATGAGACCAGATGCCATGATCTTAGTTTTCGGAACGTTGAGCTTTAAACCAACTTTTTCACTCTCCACTTTCACGTTCATCAAGAGGCTTTTGAGTTCCTCTTCACTTTCTGCCATAAGGGTAGTGTCATTTGCATATCTGAGGTTATTGATATTTTTCCTGGCAATCTTGATTCCAGCTTGTGTTTCTTCTGGTCCAGAGTTTCTTATGATGTACTCTGCATAGAAGTTAAATAAGCAGTGTGACAATAAACAGCCTTGACGTACTCCTTTTCCTATTTGGAACCAGTCTGTTGTTCCATGTCCAATTCTAACTGGTGCTTCCTGACCTGCATACAGATTTCTCAAGAGGCAGGTCAGGTGGTCTGGTATTCCCATCTCTTTCAGAATTTTCCACAGTTTCTTGTGATCCACACAGTCAAAGGCTTTGGCATAGTTAATAAAGCAGAAATAGATGTTTTTCTGGAACTCTCTTGCTTTTTCCATGATCCAGCAGATATTGGAAATTTGATCTCTGGTTCCTCTGCCTTTTCTAAAACCAGCTTGAACATCAGGGAGTTCACGGTTCATGTATTGCTGAAGCCTAGCTTGGAGAATTTTGAGCATTACTTTACTAGCATGTGAGATGAGTGCAATTGTGTGGTAGTTTGAGCATTCTTTGGCATTGCCTTTCTTTGGGATTGGAATGAAAACTGATACACATGCATGTGCATACACAGAAAGAGATAAGCAATAGCCTCCCAATTTTACTAGAGAGAAATAAAGGGACCAATTCCACCGCAGACAACTCTTTCAAGAACCTAAAAAGTCAGTAAGAAAAGAAAAGAATTTTCCTTCATTCTTTTATTCATTCAACACGTTTGTATTTCACGCCTGCCAGATCAAGGTATGGTACTAGCGAGTGAAGATACACAGATAAAATATCCTAATCCCTGCCCTTGGGATGCTAGCAGTTAACTGGGCAGCCAAGAGAAAGAACTTACAAGGGATAGAGTTTGGGTATATAGTGAAGAAGAGGGAAGAGGAAGGTAAGGAAAGAGTTAATGCCAAGAGCTTTCTAGGAGTAACAAGCAAAAACATGAGAAATTCTATCATTTTCTTCCCTGAGGGATCTTCCCACATTCTTCCTATCTTGATGGTTCTCAAAGGGTGAACCCAAAGATAGGAGCTTCAGCATTACCTGAGAACTTGTAAGAAACAGAAATTTTCAGTCCCTACGCAAGAACTACTAAACCAGAGATACTCTGTGTTGTAACAAGCCCCCAAATAATTTTGATGTGTGTGAAGTTTGACAACTTAACTAGAACCTTACATTGCACTAGTTAAATTGAAGCCAAATTGGGTGAATGAAAGACTATATGGTCAAACAGTTAAGAACAAGTCTTGTCTGGTAATTTTCCATGTAAATGTACCAGTCTAAAAAATAATCTTTTGTCAGTAATGTACTAATCTATATTTTGAAAAATTTGGGTTTATTCACCTTTGGAGAAAGGATTGGCAATCCACTCATGTGTTATTGCCTGGAGGATCCCATGGACAGAGGAGCCTGGCCGGCTACAGTCCATGGAATCGCATACAGTCAGATATGACATGCTAAGACACAAAGTGACTTAGCACGTTTGGAGGCCTATAGACTCTGTGTATGCCAAGATCTGCTGCACAATAGATGACTGATGTATCTGAAGTAAATGCTTTGCATTTTGCCTGGAGTCTGGTATCTTGAACAGAGGTCGACATAGATGATACTTCAGAAAGCACAGGAGGGTTTTGCAGAACAAACCATACAATACGTTGATGGAACCTCGGGGACCACAGCATTGAACACCTTAGGCTATGTGATATCTTGTGTTCACGGTCCACTTATTTCTCTGCATCCCCTCTACAATAAAGCTTTTCTGTTTCATTTTCTCTGTAGTTTGCCACATTTCCACCCTTTGCTCCAACTCTGCTAGACCGTAGAGCTCTAGATCTAATATGTTTAGCTACATTCTCCAAGTGTCTTGACATCTTGCCTCTTTGGTTCAAATTCTTAAGAGAAAGAATTTGATAGTCCCAATTTGGCTCAATAGTTCACTTAATTGTGACCTTGGGTATTAATAAGGCAGTCAGGGCACAATAGAGGGCTGCGTGGTCACAAAATCTAACACAGTAGGAATGATCTATTTGGCTTCAGAGAGTTCCATCTAACTTCAGGAGCCTCTGAAGCAACAGTGCATCTTTAATTTTTATGAATCCCAATGAATGGTAGATAAGTCATAGGAAAAACAATAGATTCTTACAAAAGAATTTTGAAAGAGATTATTTGATTACATATCAAAACCTTAATTATATATATAGACTTCACTTCAGAAATTTAAATTCTAGGTTTTTATTCTAAGGAAAAAAGATGTGGCCAATAAGAAATAAGCCCAGTGAATTCCCTGGTGGTCGAGTGGTTAAAACTCTGCACTTCCACTGCACAGGGCACAGGGTCATTCCCTGGTCAGGGAACTAAGATTTCTCATGCGACATAATGGGGCCAACAGCAACAACAAAAATACAAAGAGAGGTGTTCAAACACGTATATATGTGTTCAAACACTTAGCATGCTGTGACATGCTGCCTGCTAAGTCACTTCAGTTGTGTCCAACTCTTTGTGACCCCATGGACTGCAGCACGCCAGGCTTCTCTGTCCATCAGCATCTCCCAGAGCTTGCTCAAACTCATGTCCATTGAGTTGGTGATGTCATCCAGCCATCTCATCTCATCCTCTGTCTTCCCTTTCTCCTCCTGCCTTTAATCTTTCCCAGCATCAAGGTATTTTCCAATGTGTCAGTTCTTCGTATCACGTGGCCAAAGTACTGGAGCTTCAGCTTCAACCTCAGTGCTTTCAGTGAATATTCAGAACTGATTTCCTTTAGCATTGACTGGTTTGATCTCTTTGCAGTCCAAGGGACTTTCAAGAGTCTTCTCCATACTTTCAAAATAAAACAAAAAAAATTTTTAAGTGAAAAAGAAATAAGCCCCCTCCCTAAAAAATGTTTGTCACAGCATTGTTTTTCATAGAAAAATTATAAAAGGAAACTATCTAAAACATCTAGAAATCGGCATTTTATTAATTAATGAAATCATTTTTATTATGTATTGCTTCTACAAAAAAAAACCATCATGATCTATCTTTAGTGAACTTTTTCTCCTTCATTAAAAAAAAAAAATCTGTAAGCCCTAACATTGTTTTAATACTGGCACAAGGAAATTGCAAGTGTGTTGCCTCCCACAGTCTATTTTTCTTGTCTGGATTAGAATCACCATAATGATCAAGCTGCAGCTGCTAGCTGATCTCTTCCAGCTGTGGATTTGACCTGCTCCTACCAGTTCCTAATTGGATTTTCTTGCTTCCCCTCTTTTTTCCACTTCAGTTGAGGCCTCCCAATCATAAGGTCCAAGTCCGCCTCCTTGCCTCCATCCTCCAGTCCAACAGCAGAAAAGTCCATGTCTCTGGCCCTAAAGCTTAACTAGAATAAATTTTAGACATTCTCCTTAGTAATTTAATATAATTTTCAGAATCCTGGCTAAACAGCTAGAGCCTTTGACTTGATATAAAATACTTGAATTTCCACGTCCTCTAATTATCTTAATAGATAAGAGCAACATGAACGGAATGCTACAAACACAGAGTGAGGTGTATCTTTTCATTAATATAAAGTCCACAAAAGACTACAGAATTATAGTGTTAGAGCACAAATAGCTGGGATTCATAGAATGACTTTTCCAACCTGGAATCTCCTCCTCTGTCAGAATGCTGGTTAAGGGGACATGGAACTGCAGCTGTGTGATAACTTTTAGTCTATTGCTGAGAACATAACCTTGGAATTTTTTTACTATAAATTCAAGACTTCAGCTGGAGACATGAGTAACAGGCCCAGAGGTGTCTGTTAAGATCTGGCAAAGAGGTCAATAAAGATCAAAGCAACTTATATCATATTCAATGACTGCAATTTCTTAATAACCCCAAAGTCACCACATTTGCCATTAGTCAGTGCCTATAACATGGACATCTGAGTGCAATGTGACTGGCTTGGCTGAGAATCTCAGAATTACAGCAAAAGCAAAACTCACTCCTAAAAGTGATATGAAAAGCATGAAGAATACTCTGCAGCTCACTGGTATGACAAATGGAAGGATCCTAGTTTTGTGCTTTCTTAAGCCACCATGTTGTCAACCTCAGACACTTGCTGTCCCTAAGTTTCTTCATTAGTAAAAAGAATAAACTTCAAAAGAGTCAATAAATTAGAGTTTAGAGCTATTCTGGTTGAAGTGGACAAGATGGAAACAGAATTCAGGAGAAGATGGAAAGGAGAATTCAGAATTCAGAATTCTCCTCTTTGATTTCCTCCATTTCTTCCCTGTTCCCAAGATGGTTGTAAATAAACCTTGGCAAAACCTAAAACTTGGCAGAACCTACAGTGAAAACCAATGGCCTATGTGATTTCTAAGGAACCCTCCTTAGAAAAACAACATTCACTTTTATGTGACTATGACTTGTTCATAAAAGTAAACATTGATTACCCAACTTAATACACTGGCACTCATCCCTCAGCAGGTGTTCCATGAGTGCTGAGTGAATTAAAATTGTATTTGTTTAACTGATGATCCAGTGAAACTTTCAGAAAAGTAAAGGTCCCAAGACTTGGCTTACTCATTTTTTAGCAAATAAAAACAAAATCAAATTATAAGCCAATTTAAAAAATAAAGGCACCTTTTATTTATTTTTGGCTCCTGTTGTTAATATCCACTTGGAGTTCCTTATGTTTTATTATTCCCATAAGTCACAGAATTTTTCTCGCTTTTCACCACATGCCATACAGAATGATATCAGAGTATAAAGTGGCCTTTATCTTTGCAGACATTCTGAGCAGATTCAAATCCTAGTCCTAACGTTTACTATCTATGGAACTTCAGGCAAATTTTAACCTATACACTTTCTTCATCTCAAAAACAAGTATAGGAAAATAGGAAAGATGGAAAAGTTTTGAGACTTACATGAAATAACACAGTAACTGGCAGCTAATAAGTGCTCCATAAATGACAATTGTGGTTATTGTTTTTTTTTTTTAATTGATTAAAAAGGGGCAGATTACATAGCACATCCTAGAAGACTGTTCCTCTATTAAGGTGTCATGAGGGAGAGACATTAAAGAGGTAGAGGAAAGATAGCTGCTTTACATAAGGAAGGGGAGTAATGTTACATCATGTTGACCATGACTGGTTAATGGCCTAGGGAGAGTTTAACTCTAGCTTTCCACCTCCCAAATAATCACGTGCTTTCCTGCCACACCTATTTCAAATCCTGAAAGATGATGCTATGAAAGTGCTGCACTCAATATGCCAACAAATTTGGAAAACTCAGCAGTGGCCACAGGGATGGAAAAGGTCAATTTTCATTCCAATCCCAAAGAAAGGAAATGCCAAAGAATGCTCAAACCACTGCACAATTGCACTCATCTCACATGCTAGTAAAATAATGCTCAAAATTCTCCAAGCCAGGCTTCAACAATATGTGAACCGTGAACTTTCTGATGTTCAAGCTGGTTTTAGAAAAGGCAGAAAAACCAGAGATCAAATTGCCAACATCCGCTAGATCATGCAAAAAGCAAGAGAGTTTCAGAAAAACATCTATTTCTGCTTTATTAACTATGCCAAAGCCTTTGACCGTGTGGATCACAAGAAACTGTGGAAAATTCTGAAAGAGATGGGAATACCAGACCACCTAACCTGCCTCTTGAGAAATCTGTATGCAGGTCAGAAAGCACCAGTTAGAATTGGACATGGAACAACAGACTGGTTCCAAATAGGAAAAGGAGTACGTCAAGGCTGTCTATTGTCACACTGCTTATTTAACTTCTATGCAGAGTACATCATAAGAAACTCTGGACCAGAAGAAACACAAGCTGGAATCAAGATTGCCAGGAGAAATATCAATATAACCTCAGATATGCAGATGACACCACCCTTATGGCAGAAAGTGAAGAAGAACTCAAAAGCCTCTTGATGAAAGTGAAAAAAGAGAGTGAAAAAGTTGGCTTAAAGCTCAACATTCCGAAAACGAAGATCATGGCATCCGGTCCCATCACTTCATGAGAAATAGATGGGAAAACAGTGGAAACAGTGTCAGACTTTATTTTGGGGGGCTCCAAAATCACTGCAGATGGTGACTGCAGCCATGAAATTAAAAGATGCTTACTCCTTGGAAAAAAAGTTATGACCAACCTAGATCACATATTCAAAAGCAGAGACATTACTTTGCCGACTAAGGTCTGTCTAGTCAAGGCTATGGTTTTTCCAGTGGTCATGTATGGATGTGAGAGTTGGACTGTGAAGAAGGCTGGGTGCTGAAGAATTGATGCTTTTGTGCTGTGGTGTTGGAGAAGACTCTTGAGAGTCCCTTGGACTGCAAGGAGATCCAACCAGTCCATTCTGAAGGAGATCCGCCCTGGGATTTCTTGGAAGGAATGATGCTAAAGCTGAAAGTCCAGTACTTTGGCCACCTCATGCAAAGAGTTGACTCATTGGAAAAGACTCTGTTGCTGGGAGCGTTTGGGGGCAGGAGGAGAAGGGGACGACTGAGGATGAGATGGCTGGATGGCATCACGGACTCGATGGACGTGAGTCTGAGTGAACCCCGAGAGATGGTGATGGACAGGGAAGCCTGGCGTGCTGCAATTCATGGGGTCACAAAGAGTCGGACACGACTGATCGACTGAACTAAACTGAACTGTGTGTGCTTTATTTTCTTTTTTATATTTCCTTCTTTGGTATTCATGTGATATAACTACTGTGCCAGTTGGTGGATTTGAGTATCTCCTCCAGATTATGTACCTCCTTGAATAATGCCTAGTTCATAGAAAGTTTTATTTCACCCTTTGTGGTTTACAACTCTTGGTTTTGCTTAAGTACCAGTCCATAAACCAAAAAACTAGATAGTCATCCAGTCATTTAATTTCTAGTGACTCAAAAGGCATCTTGATATAGCACATAAAGTGTTAGACTAGGGATTAGCAAGCTGAGACAAGGTTCTAGTCTTAACTTAAGCTTTCTGATTTGCATGCCCTTAGCCAGGTATCTTAAATCGATTGTACAATGAAAGCTTTAATACAGGGACTTCCCTGGTGGTCCAGTGGTTGGGGCTTCAGGCTTCCACTCCAGGGCATGTGGGTTCAATCCCTGGTTGAGGAACTAAGCTCCCACATGCTACAAGCCAAACAAAAGCTTAATGTAAATGATTTGAATATCCTTTCCAAATCTTAAGCATCTGTGAGGTTGAAAGGAGTATGTTGTTAAGAGTATGATATAATTTAGGCATATGTTTATAACGTTTATTTTCATACTCAAGTTTGGCTCATGTGTTCTTGTAGGTGATAAAAAGATTGTTTGCTGAAATAAAAATATTTCAAAGGACTATAAATGATGTTGTGTAACAGCAGCCTGCACTGTGTTTTTGGATCTTCTAGGAGTGAAAGCAAAAGAGTATTTAAGGAGAGGGAGTCAGGCAGAAGAGATCTTTCACATTTATTCCCACAAAGAGGGAAGCTAGAGCTTTTCCCCAGGTCTAAGCAATTTTTCAGTGAGTAGGAATCAGATCTGTCAATACATTCTCTCCTCTGAATGTTTATGGTTTGTTCTGTATTTTGTCCCTATGTAACTTTCTGAGCTAAGAGATTATATGTTTGACTCCTGAAGAAGATAACGTGATCTCAGAAATATGCTTTTTGGCATCCAAAGAAAGTCCAGATTTAAAATATCAGCATGGTCATTTGCTAACATCTTCCAAGTGTCCAGCTGTTATTGCAAGATGTTCATGCTCGGTCTTGGGAAGTATAGTTTACATCAATGTCACAATGGCAGAAGAGTTGGTAAGAGTATGTTTTCTGCATGTTTGACTTGTTGAAGAAAAACAGTTTTGGGGAAATGATGGTGAGGGCGGAGAAACATATTTTCATGGTGATGAAGCCACAGCAAATTTTCAGAGGAAGAAAAGCTGTCATTTACTTGACCTTTTAATATTCTCCATGAAGTTTAATCCTCCATCAGTTACCTAACTCATAGGAATTAGGTCTGATTTTAAAAATTGAGGTAGTATACCATAGATACTGTCTTTTACCAGAACTGCTTGTTTAAGGTGATCCTTAAACAAACTACATGGTGTATGTAAGATAAAATGAGATATTTACTCACTTTCATTTTCAGTTTTCTGATAGTCTCTACCTAAAAAAAAAAAGAGGACAAAAACAAACACTTTAACCAACTGAACTGAACGTTCTTTAAATGGTCATATTTTTAGATGGTCGTATTTCTTTCTTTGCAGCAGGAGGTTACCTTTGAGTTCCTCAGTTCCTTTTAAAAAACTTGATCAAAGTAAAATATACACATAGAAGAGTACACATAGCATCAGTATAAAATTCTTTAAGTTTCCAGATACTGAACATTCCTATCTAACCAGCTCTTGGATCAAAAGCAAAATCCAACCAGCACCATTAAAACCCCTTTATGTTCTGTTCTTAGTCCCCAATTCCTCTTCCCACCTAAGGTAGCCATGATGTGGGTTTCTAACAACATATTAATAGACTACTTTTGTCTGTTTTTTATACTTTCCATCATATTTTGGTCATAGTAGAGACATTCTGCGCTATATGCTCTTTTGTATCAGGCTTCATTCATTCAACATTATGTTGACAGAGTCTTCAGGTTGCATATAGTTGCTGTTCATTCTCATTTGTGAATAATGTGTCAATATACATCTTTTACTTATCAGTCATACTGATGATGGAATTTAGGTATTTCTGTTTTTCTGGCCATTTTGAATAATTTGTCTACAAATGTGTTAGGACATGTCTTAGGTGACTAGATATACGTGTATTTAAATTCAATGTACACTTAGATGTGGAATTGCTAGGCCATATGATATGCTTAAATTCATCTTTATTAGACATTAATACTACCAAATAGTTTTCTGAAGTGGTTGTACAGTTTTACTAACTCTTTCTCGGGTTCTTTTGATTGGTATTAAAGAGATTCAAAGGAAAAGGATGGTTCAGCAAAGGGCCTTGATAGTAAAGCCAGATTGTGGCAAAGGGTAAAACTCTGATGAAGCACCTTTCATCCCCATAGTTCTGATCTCTTCTCAACTCTTATTTCATAAAATCCTTAGTTCCTGTGCCTCTTTTGTTTTCTTGAAGGTAGACACTTGGGTGAATTTGCTGTGAGATTCCTTAAATGAAATGATTTAAACAATTATTATGCAGTCTTTACTAATGAAAACTTAAAAAATAGTGGATCTCTGCAGGAGATGATCTCTCTCTAAGTAGTATCAAGAAAATGTTAAATAAAATCCATTTTTTTCCTTGGTGGTCTGTGTTTCAATTTACAACCAGCTTTCCATTAAACTAAGAAAGACAAAGCGAAATGATAGAATATTTCAACAGTTCTTATTTGAAGACAAAAATGCATTTCAGTGGGAGAAACAACGTAACACCTATGAACATACTGACATATGTGAGCGTGATAAGTCACTTCAGTTATGCCCGACTCTTTGTCACCCAATAGACTGTAATCCACCAGGCTTCTCCAGGTAAGAATATTGGAGTGGGTTGCCGTGCCCTCCTCCAGGGCATCTTCCTGACCCAGGGATTAAATCTTCTTCTCTTGTCTCTTGCACTGGCAGGCAGATTCTTTACTACTAGCATCACCCGGGAAGCCCCCGTATTGACATACTTGCCTGAAAAAATCTCTAAACAAACTAGAATGAGTTTGAATATTTCCTCTCAACATGGAAATTTATTTTGAGAAAACACATCCATCCAGTTTTCTTTGGACAGCTTTCTTAGAGAGATCTGAGCAGTCCAAATAACTCAACTAAATATTATACATTCTCAGGATATAAACATTATCATTATTAATGGGCAATTTAGTGTTTGTTTCGTGGGTGACACTAGTAGTGAAGAACCCACCTGCAGGAGATGTAAGAGACCTGGGTTCAGTCCCTGGGTTGGGAAGATTTCCTGGAGGAGGGCATGGTGACCCACTCGGTATTCTTGCCCATAGAATCCCATTGACAGAGGAGCTTGGTGTCCTATAGCCCATAGGGTCATATATAGTTGGACACAACTGAAGTGACTTAGCATGCACGCATAGCCTACATATTAATTTTAGACAAAATATTAGGGATTCTGAAGGACATCAGCCCTGGGATTTCTTCAGAAGAAATGATGCTAAAGCTGAAAGTCCAGTACTTTGGTTACCTCATGCGAAGAGTTGACTCATTGGAAAAGCCTCTGATGCTGGGAGGGATTGGGGGCAGGAGGAGAAGGGGACAACAGAGGATGAGATGGCTGGATGGCATCACTGACTCGATGGACATGAGTCTGAGTGAACTCTGGGAATTGATGATGGACAGGGAGGCCTGGCATGCTGCGATTCATGGGGTCACAAAGAGTTGGACACGACTGAGTGACTGAACTGAACTGAACTGAGAGTAGTCCTGCGTATTAAATATGTACCACCTTTGGTGATCTGCAATATTTGATAATTACTTTTTGATTTGAAGGATAATTTTATTATATCTAGGAGTCCCAGGATATATACCTTCAGGTTTATTTTCTCATCTATTACTGTGGGCTTGTCTGTAATTGATTTTGTACAAGTTTCTTGGTTCAGAATACAGTTCAGTTCAGTTCAGTCTCAGTCATGTCTAACTCTTTGTGACCCCAAGAACCGCAGCATACCAGGCCTCCCTGTCCATCACCAACTCCTAGAGTTTACCAAACTCATGTCCATTGAGCAGGTGATATCATCCAAGCATCTCATCGTCTGTCGTCCCCTTCTCCTCCTGCCCTCAATCTTTCCCAGTATCAAGGTCTTTTCAAATGAATCAGCTCTTTGCATCAGGTGGCCAAAGTATTAGAGTCTCAGCTTCAACATCAGTTCTTCCAATGAACACCCAGGACTGATCTCCTTTAGAATGGACTGGTTGGATCTCCTTGCAGTCCAAGGGACTCTCAAGAGTCTTCTCCAATACCACAGTTCAAAAGCATCAATTCTTCCATGCTCAGCTTTCTTTATAGTCCAACTTTCACATCATTTCATGACTACTGGAAAAACCATAGCCTTGACTAGATGAACCTTTGTTGACAAAGTAATGTCTCTGCTTTTCAGTATGCTGTCTAGGTTGGTCATAACTTCCCTTCCAAGGAATAAGCATCTTTTAATTTCATGGCTGCAGTCACCATCTGCAGTGATTTTGGAGCCCCGAAAAATAAAGTCTGACACTGTTTCCACAGTTTCTCCATCTATTTGTCATGAAGTGATGGAACCAGATGCCATTATCTTAGTTTTCTTAATGTTGAGCTTTAAGCAAACTTTTTCACTCTCTTCTTTCACTTTCATAAAGAGGCTTTTGAGTTCTTCACTTTCTGCCATAAGGGTGGTATCATCTGAGGTTGTTGATATTTCTCCCCGCAGTCTTGATTCTAGCTTGTGCTTCTTCCAGCCCAGCATTTTTCATGATGTACTCTGCATATAAGTTAAATAAGCAGGGTGACAATATATAGCCTTGATGTACTCCTTTTCCTATTTGGAACCAGTCTGTTGTTCCATGTCCAATTCTAACTGTTGCTTCCTGACCTGCATATAGGTTTCTCAAAAGGCACATCAGGTGGTCTGGTATTCCCATCTCTTTCAGAATTTTCCATAGTGTATTGTGACTCATACAGTCAAAGGCTTTGGCATAGTCAATAAAGCAGAAGTAGATGTTTTTCTGGAACTCTCTTGCTTTTACGATGATCCAGCGGATATTGGCAATTTGATCTCTGGTTCCTCTGCCTTTTCTAAAATGAGCTTGAACATCTGAAAGTTCACGGTTCTCGTATTGCTGAAGCCTGGCTTGGAGAACTTTGAGCACTACTTTACTAGTGTGTGAGTTGAGTGCAATTGTGCAGTAGTTTGAGCATTCTTTGGCATTGCCTTTCTTAGAGGAGATACCCCATGTCCCAGGTCAGGAATGGTGGCCTTGAGGAGATAACCCATGTCCGAGGCAAGGAGCAGTGGCTGCGCTTTGCTGGAGCAGCTGTAAAGAAATACCCCATATCCAAGGTAAGAGAAACCCCTGTAAGATGGTAGGCGCTGAGAGAGGGCATCAGAGGGTGGACAGACTGAAACCACAGTCACAGAAAACTAGCCAATCTGATCACATGGACCACGGCCTTGTCTAACTCAGTGAAACTAAGGCATGCCATGTGGGGCCACCCAAGACAGATGGGTCATGGTGGAGAGGTCTGACAGAATGTGGTCCACTGGAGAAGGGAATGGCAAACCACTTTAGTATTCTTGCCTTGAGAACCCCATGAACAGTATGAAAAGGCAAAAAATAGGACACTGAAAGATAAACTCCCCAGGTCAGTAGGTGCCCAGTATGGTACTGGAGATCAGTGGAGAAATAGCTCCAAAAAGAAAGAAGCGATAGAGCCAAAGTAAAAACAACACCCAGTTGTGGATGTGACTGGTGATGGAAGCAAGTTCCGATGCTGTAAAGAGCAATATTGCATGGGAACCTGGAATGTTAGGTCAATGAACCAAGGCAAATTGGAAGTGGTCAACAGGAGATGGCAAGAGTGAACATCGACATTCTAGGAATCAGTCTACAACATGTAGTTAAATAAGCTTCTTTTGGGAAATAAATCATAGATTCCAGGACTATGTTATGAGTGAATATGGTATGTCTCTCTCTCTCTGAGTGTGCTGTATAATATGACTACACACACACACACACACACACACACACACACACACACACACACACAGTCGTATCAAGCCTTATGGTGTACAGAAGGGAAATTTATTTTTGCAAAAGCACTGCATTCTAGTGTGGCTCAAGGGACCCTGAGTGTTCTGCTCAGATTTTGTTCCATAGTTAATGGGGAGCCAATTACATTTTTTCATAGAAGAGAGAGTTCAAGGTGCTTTAGGAAAGTGATTCTGGGAGAAACCAGAAGCAGAAGGTTTAGAAGCCTAGACTGTTTTATGTATCAGAACTCTTAATTATCATTGCACAATATTATGAACCCCTGTTATATTAAGTTGAAAACAACGAAAAATATAATTTTGTGCTATAAATATCATCTTATACCATCACATACAAGCTGCAGATGTGTTAAATTTTTAATTAAAATGTTGGGGCAAACACATTCCACGGAGAAAAGGCAATCTGTTAATTGTCTAACCTCCTGAAAATCTTAAGAGAAAACCATTAAGATGTGAGTTAAACAGAAATCTGAGGGTGTCTCTTGGACAGTATTCTACAGAAGGGAGCCTTGACAGCTATTCTACTGCTTCTTTTGACAATGAGGGCTTGAATAAGAGGAAATAGGATCAAGAAAATAAGGAATATTGTGAAGGAGCTGACCAATGACTGATGGTGGATGATGAGAGGCAGAGAAGGGCTAAAATGTTAATAACTTTCTGTTCTGTGGAAACCCATTTTAATGAAATCAAAGCTTCCATTCTGATTCGAAACTGGTGGTAGATCTTCTGTGTTTGGTAATCTTCCTTTTAACATTTCTTTCTTTAAAAAGCGTGTGTATATTCACAGTCAGGAACATGTGTCTTATCTCTCAATATTCATGCTGCATTGCTACCGTTCAGAATCACAGAAGCATATAGATTAGGCTTTTGAAAAAACCAACCTCTTCTCTTAAGACAAAATGTTCTGTAAAGTGTACGCACTACACTCCTGCACGGTATTAATAAATGGGCTCTTGATTGTGTCGTGTACTTTCATTCTAGTGAGGCAACCAGAGATACACAGCAGAGCGGAAAATCCCTGGTGGTTTATGGTTAATGACATAGAAGGATCAGCAACACTGAGCAATGAGGTATTCAAAGAATGACACAGCCTAACTTTTATTAAGCCACTGCACAGATGACTTCTTTGGATAAATAGTTCTGCATTGGCCTTAATTATAATTTTGTAAAGGGACTTCCCTGGGGGTCCAGTGGTTAGGACGCTGTGCTTTTACTGCCGAGGACACAGATTTGATTCCTGGTTGAGGATCTAAGGCCTGGAGAAGGAAATGGCAACCCACCTCAGTATTCTTGCCTGGAGAATCCCATGGACAGAGGAGCCTGGTGAGCCGCAGTCCATGGAGTCACAAAGAGTCAGACATGACTGAAGCAACTGAGTGTGCACACACGCACGAGGAGCTGAGGTCCCACAAGCTGGACAGCATGGCCACCCATTTTTTAAAAATACAAAAAGTGCTACAATTGTGTATGAAACAAAAGAAAGAACCCAAGAGAAATTTCTTGGCCAGCTTGCTTGACCCCAAAGTCAGCCTGGGATGGGTTTCCCTGGTAGCTCAGGTGGTAAAAAGTCTGCCTGCAATGCGGGAGACCTGAGTTCAATCCCTGGGTCAGGAAGATCCCCTGGAGAAGGAAATAGCAACCCACTCCAATATTCTTGTCTGGAAAATCCATGAATGGAGGAGCCTGGCAGGCTACAGTCCATGGGGTCACAAAGAGTCTGACATAACTGAGTGACTAACACTTTACCTTACTTTAAAGCCAGCTTAAGAGAAGTGTGAAGTTAACTGTCTTCTAGTATTTGGGAACAAGAAGAAGGTACCACAAAATTTTGGCTCAGCACCTGGAGCTATAATTTCGTGCAGGTATACGTTTGAAAAGAATGCAGTGGAAAGCAGGGGAATCTGTGACAAGAAATCATAGAGGCTGTGGTCTCAGTTTCACAAAGGACTTTTCTCTAAAGTAAATCCTTGCTTCCCTTCTAATCTAACAGTCTTATGGTTCAACAATTATTATAACACAACCTTTAATACAACTATTAAAGCTCATCTCCTATTTTTTTTTTTTTTGACTGCACCATAAGACTTGTGGGATCTTAGTTCCCCAATCAGGGGTGAAGCCCATATCCAAAACAGTGAAAGTGTGGAGTCCTAACCACTGGACCATCAGGGAATTCCCCATCTCCTGACTTTTAAGAAATTCCTTAATTTATCCTAAATTCTCTCACCACTTGTCGTGTAAACATTTGTGGGTATAAATAAGATGCTAGTTATAAAAATGCATTGAAAATAAGAATCCTGTATATAAGGGATATACTATCTTTTTCATGGAAAGTCATTTTATTTTAAATATAGTAGTGTGTACATGTCAGTCCCAAACAAAGGAGATACTATTTTGTGAAATGTCATCTCTTGAAACATTGAGGACACCAAGAACTAGTTTGAATTCAGCTCAGTAGGCTGTAACTTTCAGAAGAGATACTCATGGGAGATATTGGAAGGGGGTGAGCTGTGTGAATAACTATCAGCTGGGCTCAGTTTGCTGTGTTGTGAGTCTCCCTCAGCCAGTCTGAACTAGGTTCCAATGCAGTTAAAAACTATAGAAAATGACAGTGAAAGTAAGTGAAATAAATGGACTCTTGCTCACTTTTTGAAAAGTAAATTTAAGATCACATATGTGAAGTGCAATAAGAGAGTCAAGGTGCTACTTCATAACACACAGTTCTGGAGGAAACCATATCTAGAACTGAATATTTAAACAAAAATTTTCATTTTAGTTGTAGCATAGTTGGTTAACAGTATTGTGAAGTTTTAAGTGTACAGCAAAGTAATTCAGTTATACATATACATGCATTTATTCTTTTTCAAATTTTTTCCCACTTATATTATTATAGAATATTGAGCCATGTTCCCTCTGCTATACAGTAGGTCCTTGTTGGTCATCCATTTTAAACATAGAAGTGTGTACATGTCAGTTCCAAACTCCCAATCTATTCCCCCCACCCACCTTCCTCCTTGTTCCCCTGGTAACCATAAATTCATTCTCTGTGAGGCCATTTCAGTTTTGTAAATAAATTCTTTGTATCATTCTTTTTTAGATTCCACGTATAAGTGATATCATATATTTGCCTTTGTCTAACTTACTTTACTTAGTATGATAATATATAAGTCCATTTATGTTGTTGCAAATGGCATTATTTCATAGAATTTTTATCTTGACACATTAAAAACTTTATGAAAGGGATTGAAGAAAAATAATTTTTGACATTTGTAACATAGAGATGAGATATGAGGGAAAGTTAAAGTGTTATTTATTTTATATATATAAGATGTGTATAAGAGACAGGCCATAAGGGTGGTATCATCTGAGGTTGTTGATATTTCTCCCCGCAGTCTTGATTCTAGCTTGTGCTTCTTCCAGCCCAGCATTTTTCATGATGTACTCTGCATATAAGTTAAATAAGCAGGGTGTGTGTGGATGTGCTTTATATGTGTGCATATTCATAGTGTGTGACAAAGATAATATGATGACAATAACCATATATTTTAAAGCAAAATGGGAAAACTGACAAAAATCCCTTAGGATTAATGTTAG
Organism: Madoqua kirkii; assembly: GCA_006408675.1. Taxonomy (NCBI): domain Eukaryota; kingdom Metazoa; phylum Chordata; class Mammalia; order Artiodactyla; family Bovidae; genus Madoqua; species Madoqua kirkii. The sequence goes on from SJYC01040829.1 coordinate 94,537, forward strand.
AAGGATCAGTGAGATTTTTAATATACTCATATAAACCTTTACAGTTTCTTCAAAAACCAGAAGAATTTAAGGCAAGCCTTTCATATTATTTCCCCACTGTAAAATAAAGACAAGCAGTAGCGTCGTAGAGGAAATGGCTTAATGCAATCTTAACCTCACATTAAACTTGTATTTTAGAATAATTTTTTGAAAGAATACATCAAAGCATGTGAAACTGGTGGCTAATTATATTATCATTAGTATACAGTAACATAGCGTTATCATTCTTCATAAAATACTATGAAATAAGTATGTTAAGAATATTTAATTACGTGGATGAGTGAAATAATAAAGGAAAATTGCTAGTTAATTGCTTTCCTTGGAGATGCTATTAGGGGTGGCAGTTGCCAAGCGCTCTCATGATTCATCCTAAAGAGATACACTGTTAGGCTGCTCTTTTTGAAATTAATCTGGCGAAACCAGGAGGGAGAAGGAGGACTTGCCTGCACAGATTTTGCAGAGCTCTTTATTCTCTGTAATGTGCCACTGCCTCTGGGATGCCTTCCCTGACCTTCAACTAGAATAACTGGTGTTACCCCAAACAATTTGAGGAAAGCTCTATAATGCTTCTCAGCACATGGTGTTTTAATTATTAGTCCATATGTTTATTTCTCCTTCTAGCCTAGCAGCTCATTAGAGACATGACTATTTTTCACTCTTTCCAATCCTTAGCTCAGGACCTGACGCAGAGCAGATGTTTGATGCAGGTTTGTGGAATGGATTGAAAAGTTTACTCATAGAACCAAAGGCAGGGACTTCAACAAAAGTGGGTCTTAGGTGAAGGTTCTGTCATTTTTTTCCCCCTCTAGGAGCATCTGAAACAATCCTAATATTTTTAGAAAGATTTTCCCAGAGATTCAGTCTACTGGCAAACCATGCCACTTCCTTATTTTCTCCGAAAGAAAAAAAGAAAAAGAAAAAAAAATCCATTTCCTTTTCTTTGTGAAATCCCTTGGAAATATATCACTTGAAGAGCGTGACTATTTAGAAGAGCAGAACCTGCTATAATTCAGGATCCAACACAGAAGAGATCAGTTGTCTTTTGTGGGTGATTTATATTGTTTTTGGCTTCCCTGGTGGCTCAGACAGTAAAGCGTCTGCCTGCAATGCAGGAGACTCAGGTTCGATTCCTGGGACGAGATGATCCTCTGGAGAAGGAAATGGCAATCCACTCCAGCACCCTTGCCTGGAAAATCCCATGGACGGAGGAGCCTGATAGGCTACAGTCCATGGGGTTGCAAAGAGTCAGACACGACTTCGCGACTTCGCCATACTCCGTAAACGCGCCTACTGAATTTCCTCATTTACCCCAACATGTAGATTTGGCTGGATGTGACAGGAGAAAAGGAAAGGGGAAGTATTCTACAAAACAGTTAAACTGTTAAACCTTTAAACTTCTCGATATAAAAATTCTAGGATCTTAAGGAAATATATATATAACGTTCTCTCAAATTATTTCTCTTTTATGCATTGTAGATTTTGGCACACAACTATTCTCAAGGGTCTGTATCTAAAGGGGCATGCTTCTAAAAACCAAATTTAGCATTGACAAGGGAGGAACATGTACTACATGTACACACAGTGTTTAAGAATTAAGATTACAAAGTAAATTTTATTAAAGAAATCATGCTTCTAATCAGGAAAAAAGCAGAGAATTGAAAACAAGTCTTTAAAGTAGAAGCAGAACTGGCTGATCATTAAACATGAAGGAAAGTAAAATTTGATTCTGAAATATCTGTTAAGGATCTCCTTGACAGATCATAAAAAATGAAATAGTAGCTTAGAGAAAAATCTGCCAGTTATGAGAATAATGGCAGGAGGAAAATGGTTGCAAATTACCAACCAGGGAAATAAACCAAATAAAGTGTTCAGCAGTGGCAACCTATAGCTGAGAGCTGAATGTGTAGCTACAAGGAACTAGCAAGATTACATGGGAAATTTTTTTCCCTGCTCACCTGCCTGTGTCTTGCAGACTAAAATAAACACTAAGGGCAGCACTTAAAGAAAAATGAAGTATGAAATTGAGAGCAAATGTCCTACATATACATATACCGAAGGAAACTTAACCTCAGAGATAACTGTCGATGGATTGCTTTGGTTAACATCGTCTAGCCTCTTGGCCCCACCTCTCTAAATCATTGCCCCACTTACTAACTCAGACCTCTATGTCTGTGTGGTTGTGTGCTACAAAGACAGAAACTGAGATAAAGACAGGAAGTTAGAGATAAAGAAAAACATAGAAAATGGAAAGAGGAATTAATTCAGTTTGCCCCACAATATACCAATTATGTCCCTGATTGACGAGTATGAAATGCCAAGTTGGTTTAATATTTAAATTCCTATTTCATCTAGCCATTTGCTTAAATTTCAGAGATTTATGTTGAATATACGCATAGATCTCAAAGGGAAGGCCGGGTGGCTCAGTGGCAAAGAATCCACCTGCCAAGCAGGAGCTGCAGGTTTGATCCCTGAGTCGGGAAGATCCCAGGAGAAGGGAATAGCAATATTAGTATAGTATAGTATAGTATATATATATATACTATAGTATAGTATACTAGTATACTTGACTTGGAAATCCCGTGGACAGAGGAGCCTGGTGTTCTACAGTCCATAGGGTCGCAAAAGAGTCAGATACAGCTTAGTGACTAAACAGCAACAATATAAATGTCAAAAATTTTCTAATCACGTTTGGCTTATAGACTTGCATTGGGATTTTATGTCATTTCATCTTCAGTTTCTCTGAATATGTGACATGTCCAAAATTTATAATTAGCAAGTCTTATGGAATACTCAGACAACCTGGATAAAAGCAACTACGTTGGAGGAAAGATAAATTGTCACGAAAATATATCATATAAAGACCTTTCCCTTGGCTCTTCAATCCCTCATACGTTTATTTTATTTAGTACCCCATGTATTTAAGATGTTCCTAAGAAAAACCCTGATTTATCAATATGGTAATGAATGAGTACCTTTTATTTTATTTGACTTGGTCCCATTCCAACTCTGTGGCACAGACTTTGTTTTCATAATTTTGTAGATAAGGAAACTGAGACTCATAAAGTTTAAGCAGTGCTTAAACTAAGGCTAAAGTGAATGACTAAAGGCTCAGTGAATGACTGTCCTTTTCCCACTATGCAGCATTGCTGAACATTAGGCCAGGGTCATTTGAAGCCTTTAGCTTGGTATCAAGCAGTCCAGGACTTTTGCTTAATCAACCAGTGGGAATAGCAATCATGAACAGACAGTATTGTTTCCACTTAAGGTGATTATAGCTTTAATTTCTTTCTCTTTTATTTTGCATTTTTTCTTTCTCTTTGGTACATTTCTGACTGTAAATCTGGAAAGCTCTTTCTCAGTCAACCAGATTGCCAGATTTATGCTGTAAAGTAGGTTTTTAATTAGTTTGCACTCTGTGTAGTTAGTAGGAACCATTGTTTAACCCAGACCTTTGACTCCTTGCTCTCTATTTTAATAGAGACATTATGTTACAAAGATGATTGGACAGTGGTGAGGGTGTGAAAAATGTTCTGTCTAAGCTCTTTGATCTTGAAGTTGAAGCAGTGTTCTGACCTTTGCATCAGAGCCCTTGTAGACTTCCCAGGACACTTATTGTGAGATACAGAACACAGGGCAGAAACTCATTGGCCATTGAGTTTGCTACAAATGAGAGCTGAATGGGGCTGATTGGCAGCTGATACAATAAAACACTATCTGGGGCTCTCTATGAAAATTTTCAACCCAAGACATCATAGATTTTTGCACTTCCCAAGGGCAAAAAATGAAATTGCTATCCTTTTTTTTTTTTTTTTTTTGTCTTACCTTCCCACTTATTCTTGCCAAATTCCAGCTGAGTATAGTAGACAGTAGTATTTATTTCTTATTATTGACATCAGAGGTGACATCCTCCACGCAAGAGAGAATCTGTTGACTTGGAGATAAATCCATGTTGTTGCTGTTCAGTCACTAAATCATGTCCAACTCTGATTACGTCAACTGCAGCAGGCCAGTCTCCGCTGTACTCCCCTGTCTTCTGGAGTTTGCTCAAACTTATGTCCATTGAGTCAATGATGCCATCCAACCATCTCATCCTCTGCCACCCCCTTCTCCATTTGCCTTCACTCTTTGCCAGCATCAGGGTCTTTTCCAGTGACTCAGCTCTTTGCATCAGGTGGCCAAAGTATTGGAGCTTCAGCTTCAGCATTAGCCCTTCCAAAAAATATTCAGGACTGATTTCCTTTAGGATTGATTGGTTTGATCTCCCTGCAGTCCAAGGGACTCTTCAAGAGTCTTCTCTAGCACCATAATTACAAAAACATCAATTCTTTGGCATCAGCTTTCTTTATTGTCCAACTCTCACATCCATACATGACTACTGGAAAATATGGACCTTTGTTTGCAAAGTGATGTCTCTGCTTTTTAATACACTATCTAGGTTTGTCATAGTTTTTCTTCCAAGGAGTAAGCATCTTTTTATTTTGTGGCTGCAGTTACTGTCTGCAGTAATTTTGGGGCCCAAGAAAATAAAAACTATCACTGCTTCCACTTTTTTTTCCTTCTATTTGCCATGAAGTGATGGGATCAAATGCCATGATCTTAGTTTTCTTTAATGTTGAGTTTCAAGCCAGCTTTTTCACTCTCTTCTCTTACCCTCATTGAGACGTTCTTTAGTTCCTCTTCACTTTCTGCCATTAGAGTAGTATCATTTGCGTATCTGAGGTTGTTGACATTTCTTCCAGCAAGGTTGATTTCAGCTTGTGATTCATCCAGCCCAGCATTTCTTATGATGTATTCTGCATAGATGTTATATAAGCAGGCCTCATCATACTTCCTTCCCAACTTTGAACCAATCAGTTAGTTGTTCCATGTCCAGTTCTAATTGTTGCTTCTTGACCCACATACAGGTTTCTCAGGAGACAGGTCAAATGATCTGGATTACTGTGATATTGAATGGTTTGCCTTGGAAATGAACCGAGATCATTCTGTCAATTTTGAAATTGCACCCAGGTACTGCAGTTATGCATTTTGAACTCTTATTGACTATGAGGGCTACTCCATTCCTTCTAAGGGATTCTTGCCCACAGTAGTAGATGTAATTGTCATCTGAGTTAAAGTCACCCATTCCTGTCTATTCTAGTTCACTGATTCCTAAAATGTTGATGTTTGCTCTTGCCACCTCCTGCTTGACCACATCCAATTTACCTTGATTAATGGGCCTAACGTTCCAGGTTCCTATGCAATATTATCCTTACAGCATTGGACTTTACTTTCACTACCAGGCACACCCACAACTGAGCACTGTTTCTAGTTTGGCCCAGTCACTTCTTTCTTTCTGGATCTGTTAGTAATCGCTCTCGGCTCTTCCCTGGGGCTTCTCTTGTGGCTCACCTGGTAAAGAATCTGCCTGCAATGCAGGAGACCTGGGCTTGATCCCTGGGTTGGGAAGATCCCCTGGAGAAAGGAAAAGCTACCCACTGCAGTATTCTGGCCTGGAGAATTCCATGGACTGTGTATTCCATGAATTGCAAAGAGTTGGACACAATTGAGTGACTTTCGCTTCACTTCCCTAGTAGCATAATGGACACCTTCTGTCCTGGGTGGCTCATCTTCCAGCGTCATACCTTTTTGAATTTTCATACTGTTCATGGGATTCTCCTAGCAAGAACACGAGTGATTTTCCATTTCCTTCTCCAGTGGACCACGTTTTGTCAGAACTTTTCGTGATGACCCATCTGTCTTGCACAGCACGGCTCATAGCTTTATTGAGTTAGGCAATTCCTTCACCATGACAAGGCTGTGATTTGTGAAGGGAATAAATCCATAGGATCATTCAAATGCAATAGCTGTTAATCAGCTTTTATCTTCAGCTTTGATGCTTGCCTGCAAGACTCATAGTATCACCATTTAGTTACATAGGAGGCTGTCTGTTAACATGCTTGGCTTCAGAGGTGGTGGTGGTCAGTTGCCCAGTCATGTCCAACTCTTTGTTACCCTCTGGACAGTAGCCCACCAGACTCCTGGCTTCAGAGGGGCCACACACATGGCCTGCTCTGTTGGTAGCTTACCTTCAATGCCGAGGGACCCAGCCCCTGGGTGAAAGTCATTTCTTGTGTGAAGCGATTATGGCAGTCTTGTTGCTCTTTGTTAGTAACTTGTCTGGATGGGCATGTGTTCTTGTTTTGGAAAATGAAGGTAAGCAGTATGTTGGAAAAGTCCTACTATTGTGTGAGGACAGGGTGTTTGGAGCTTTGATAACTATCTTTTTGACCTGAAGGGAAAATGTTAAGTATATACCAAGGGTGGCTGAGCAGAAAATTTGAGAGAGTCTGCATCCTTGATGATATAATTAAGTTATTGATTCAGTCTTGGGATGGCCTCTTGCTGGTCTTTTTGTTAAGTAATGTTCTTGTGGCTTAAGCCTGCTAGTCAAGTTTTTCTGTTACTTGTAGCTAAAGTGGTTCCAAATTAATAGACTATCCCAGAAGGGATTTGTTTATTACAGTTTGCATTTCTGAACTTTCAATTTTACATTAAAGCTCTTACATGATAAGGACAACCTATTCACACAGCAAGGTGTAATCTAATTAAAAAAAATCAGAGAAGACACTTGAAAATTGCATGAATAAACTAAATAAGAAATTAATTTAGAAAACACCTAACATATAAATGTACCCTATTTGTTCCATACTATCTTTCATTGATAAAATTATCCTAGCTTAATCATCATCCTCCTATATCACATTACAGAGAAGGCAATGGCACCCCACTCCAGTACTCTTGCCTGGAAAATCCTATGGACAGAAGAGCATGGGGTCGCTAAGAGTCAGACACGGATTGAGTGACTTCACTTTCACTTTTCACTTTCATGCATTGGAGAAGGAAATGGCAACCCACTCCAGTGTTCTTGCCTGGAGAATCCCAGGGACGGGGGATCCTGGTGGGCTGCCGTCTCTGGGCTTGCACAGAGTGGGACACGACTGAAGTGATTTAGCAGCAGCAGTATATCACATTAACACCTATATTTGTAGCAAATTTTAATATATTGACATTTGTGGGGCAGTTGAAAGATCAATGACTACATAAAGCAAGAACATGCTTCAATATATTTAAAATAATATAGCCCTCATGGAGGCAAACGTGAGGGGGAGCTTTGGAAAATCAGGCTCCAAACTTAGAGATTATTCATGGTGCTGGATATATCTGTGGTCAGAGGGTTGATGCCCTGGAATACTTGTGCTTTCTCTCTGATGAAGAGCAGGGAAGAAGAAAATAGAGGCTGAGGGATGATGAGCTAGAGGAGAAAATGTGGGCGGTTTGGACATGCTGTTAACTAGAAAACTGGTATCTAGATATTTTCACCTCTACTATATGTGTATTTGCTTAAGGATGCTCGTGTATTACCCAGGAATGCCTGGCACTGGCACAGTAAATAGAACATCAGTGCTCAAGTGCTGAAAAAAACAGTTTTTCTTGGGCCAGCACATTCTCACATCCCTGAAGAAAGCAAACCCCAATCTTTAAGGGATTATTAGAGGAAAGACATCATTTTCTCAGTGACTCAAAGCCAGCTGTGCGGGCCTTTAGTACAGTTTACGCTTCCGTTCCCCTCTCTTCCACCTTTGGCATGTCTACAATTGGATGAAGTGCTTTTCCTGAAATGGCAATCGCTATTAAACCCATTAGCTGGAAACCAGAATGTTTCCCTAATTGTTTAAAGTCTCGTTGCGAAAAGGAAGTTTCTATTGATTGGAATATGAGGGGAAACAATCCCAAATTCATCATTCTTTTCATTTTTTATAAACAAAGATGAGACTGATACACTCAGGGTTGTCAGATTTACTTCTCTGAAGCTTCCTGGTCACCACTAGCTGTTTCTAGTTAGGTTTCTTTGTGCCCAGTTATTCGGTCCTTATTTTTTTTATTTGCTCACTACTTCCTCTCAGTTTTTTTGTTGGACCTGTCTTAAGGATTTTGTGTCTTTGTCTTACCTTCCAAACTGTTATTCATGTCCAGTTATTTTTAATACCAGATCTTTGAAACCTCACAGTCTTTTAAAAAGTTTCGGGACCCTGCTCCTGAAATATGGCACTTCTTTTCCAGCAGTCATTTCAGCTACTCCCAAGTACTCACTTTTAGTCTTTGCCCAATATTTGGAATCCTGATGATGCATTTCTTGGGCTGTGGCCCTTAGCTGTGTATACTGAGTTTCTAGAACAGTGCCTAGAACACTTAGTGGATGATGTTTAATAGTTTTTGAATCAATGAGTAAGTTCAGATTAAAAAAACAACTCATAAAAATTGCTTTAACCAAATACAGTGATACAAATAAAAACTGGTCATAATGAAGTCTTTTGCTGTGGTTAGATAGCATCTTATTTGGTTTAGACTCAGTCTCTTTGATAAATCTTTGCTATTCTTTCTCTTTTTAAAAACATTCTTTTATTCAGGGCTTAGTTTAATTAAGGATGAAGCCTTGTGATCTCTAAGATATTTTTCAGATCTCTGAATCTAAATCCTTTGGCTACTTTTTAAAAAAGAAAGCGTTGGTTTTCTTTTTTACTAGACCAAGAGTGTTGACCAATTTCTGAGCGAAGAGAAAAAAATATGTTTTTAACTTAGAAGTGTTGATAATTTGGTATAATATAAATCTCAATGACTTTGCTGATTAATATGTTTTATAACTTTGAAATTTCTAAATGGGAGCTATACACAGTATGTTAATTTTTTTGCTTCATAGTTTGGCTATATTATTTGCATAAGAGTAAATTTCACCTGCTTAGAGACTACTTAAAATTGGAGACTGTGAACCTGGAACATTTTCACAGGTGTAATGAAAATTATGAAATGACTGAGAGCTGGATTTAATCAGATTATAGTAGCGTACTTGGCAGACAGTATTTAGTTTCTCCTTAGTTCATTAATTATACAGCTTACTACATAGGAGAAATTGCCATATTTGATAATATAAAGTTAAATTTCATTTGACAATCATAATAAAGTGTAGAATATCAAGTTTGAACTCCTATTCTCTGGCGTTGACATTCAGGTGCTATTAGTTCCTAAGTGCTTTAAATTATATGGTAGAGTGGCTGCCAAAACACTTGAAAGGAGAATAAATAGAAATAGATTTAGTGACTCCAATTTGGCAGCAATTTCATGGGAATGTGGATAGCCTATTACCGAGTTCTAATAATAAAAATCCAAAGGATTTCCAGTGTAATCTTTATATTTTAAATAATGCTTAGTTGTTGAACTGAGATACCATGTGGTCCTGTGATTGTCTTTGAGTATGTACACCAGATAATCCTTTAGCATAATAAATCTATGGGAATAAATGAGCTTTTCCTTATAGCTCTTCCTAGAAACAATCCTTAGAAACTAGTGGGAAGATTTACCAGAAGATTAATGAAATGTGGCTTGATCCAACTATTCAACCACAGTGCTAGAGTAGATTTTTCAGATGACACTATTTTGTCCAGCTTCCTTTGTGCCAGCAATGAGAATTGCTAAGCAGAACTTTTAGACTCAGGACAGTGGTGGCCAATAGGCCAAAATGGAATTGCTCCCTTTGCCTTCTTAGAACCAGTCTATTTGGGGCACTAGAAGACAGTTTTCTTGTTCAGTTTGTTTACTTATATTTCCTGTTTGTACCATCTATGCATGATGTGGCAGTTTCTTTGAGGGCAGACTGTCTTCATCCTTATCACCTGTAGGATAGAAAACCAGTAGGATTACTAGGTTCTTAGGATTGCTCTGGACAGGCTGGTATTTTTCCAGACTGGCAAATCAGAAGGAAAAAACTAGATATACAAAGGTGGATTTAAACGATTTTTTTTTTCTCAAGACTCTTGGATAGAAGCCGGGGTTGGGGTTGACCATTTGTGTGTCCTGGAGAGATTCCTCTTGAGCACTCTCGGCCATGCAAGTATGGATCAAGTTAAACCAGGCAGCATGTATTGAGTATTATGTGCTGGCACTGTTCTAAATGATAGTGACTTATTTAAGCCTCATAACAATCCTATGATATAGATATTAATACTATCTTCATTCTACAAATGGGGAAAAAGACATAAGTCACACAATGTGAGTAATGGACCTAGGATTCTGAATTAGGAAGTCAGGTTGCAGAGCATTAATTAACATACTGTCTTAAGTACTGTACCCCTCTTGTAACTTGGAATGGATGCCAACAGTGCCAAAGAAATCAAAAACATCTAGTTCAGACAAGGATTTTGAATATTATACCTTATAACATAAAAGCTATCACTTGGAAGAGGCTATATGTCTTCAGAAACTGTATGTGTGTATATATATGTATATATGTATTTACTATGGAAGGCAGAATAATGGCTACCCAAAGATGTCTATGCCCCAATTTCTGGAGCCTATAGATACATTACACGGCAAAAAGGAATTAAGGTTGCAGAGGGAATTAAGATTTCTAATCAGCTGACCTCCAAACTGGGAGATTACCTTGGATTATTCAAGGGGTCCAATGAAGTTGCAGGGATTCTTAAAAGGGGAAATGTGCGAAAGACAGTTAGCATTAAGATCGTGAAATATGAGAAAGACTTGACCAGCCGTGGTAGGTTTGGATGGATGGAAGGGCTACATACCTAGGACTGTGGGCACCTTCTAGAAGCTGGAAAAGATAAAAAATAGGTTCTTCCCCAGAGCAGCCCAACTACATTAAAAAAAAAATTTAAATTGGAGGATAACTGCTTTACAATGTTGTGTTAGTTTCTGCTGTACAACAGCATGAATCAGCTATTTGTACAGCTATCTGTACAGCTGTATGTACAGTGTATATATATATATATGTGTGTGTGTGTGTGTGTGTGTGTGTGTGTATCCCCTCTTTCTTGAGCCTCCCTTCCACTTCCCCATCCCACCCCTCTTTGTAGGTCCTACTACGTTTTTATTTTAGCCCAGTGAGACCCATGCCAGACCTCTTACCTACACTACCATAAGATAATAAATTTGTGCTGTTTTAAGCCACTAAATTTGTGGTAATTTGTTACCGTGGCAATGGGAAGTTAGTACACTCACTCGTTTGCTGTGAGTGAGGAGCTCGCTGTTTTTCTGAGGGCTTCCCTGATAGCTCAGTTGATTTAAAAACAAAAACAAAACACCTGCAATGCAGGAGGCCCCAGTTCGATTCCTGAATTGACTCATTGTGGCTCAGCTGTAAAGAATCCACCTACAGTGCGGGAAACCTGGATTTGATCCCTGGGTTGGGAAGAGCCCCTGGAGAAGGGAAAGGCTACCCACTCGAGTATGCTGGCTTGGAGCATTCCATGAATTGTGTAGTCCAGGGGGTCGCAAAGAGTCAACAAGACTGAGCAACTTGCACTTTTGCTGTGTTTCTGGTGGGCTAGGAGACAGGGCTTGAGGGCTTTGTCACTGATAGAAAGTACAAGGAGAATCTCTATGTCAAGAAAAAGCTGCCACGGAATTTTTTGTTCAAAAGCTAATTCTAAATTTATGGAGAGTATGTCAGTGTTGTGCCATGTTTCTTAAATCTTGAATACTCAACATGTGAACATAATTTGGGAACAAAACAGTAGAAGAACATACAATGAAAACCATGTATTTGCTTTTCATTTGCTTCTTGAGGCTCCAAGACCAGAAACAGTATTTAACTTTTGTTTTTGCCTGACCACCTAGGATTTCACCTTGTCACTTAACCCTCTAGTTTCCTGGGATTTTACTCTGTCACTTAACCCGGTAGTTCCCATCTTCAGGGGCTTCCCTGGTGGCTCAGAGGGTAAAGAATCTGCCTGCAATGCAGGAGACATGGGTTTGATCCCTGGGTTGAGAAGATCCTCTGGAGGAAGGCATAGCAACCCATTCCAGTATTCTTGCCCGAAGAATCCCATGGATGGAGGAGCCTGGGGAGGACCCATCCAGTCCATGGGGTCGCAGAGTCGCACACAACTAAACACGCACACAGACTTGCTTGCTTGCTTTCTGTCTTTGGAGGTATCACGTATATTAACTACTGTACGTCCTTCCAGAGGCATATCATGTCTATATGAGCATGTGCTGATGCAGTCTTTTCCTTTAACATAACATTAACGTGCTAGACCCATGGCACCTTTGCAGTGATTTCTACCTTAAACTCAGAAAGATTTTCATGGTAATGAAAAACACGCAAAACAGAATTTTAATGAAATTGGTAGGAACTAGGCATGTTTTTTTTCACATTTCATATAAGAAGTCCATATATTTTTAAGAAAGCTTTTTATTTTATATTGAAATATAGCTGATTAGCAATGGCACATTAGATTCAGCTGTACACCAAAGTGATTCAGTTATCCATGCACATGTATATGTTCTTTTTTCAATTTTTTTTCCAAATTAGAAATTTGGAAAATCAATATTCCATAATAGCATATTGAGCATAGTTCCCTGTGCTATACAGTAAATCCATTGTTGGTTATCAATTTTAAATACAGCAAAGTGTACATCTTGATCCCAAACTCCCTAACTATCCTTCCCCTATCACCCTTCCCCCTCATGACCATAAATTCAGGTACTCCATACATGATAACATATCCAAGGGAAAACAGTTACGAAGGATAGAAGGTTCACTCAAAAAAAGGTACTCTAAATGTTTATTTAATGAACTCATGAATGAATTTTATGTGTCTGGGTAGCCAAGTTAAGATCCTATTCCTTGTGTGTGAGCGTCTTGCAGAACTTCCTGGGAAGAAGATAAATACCTTGGATCTGTGTTCTTACTGAAACTTGGCTCTTATATCTTAGAGTTCAGACCTTTTAAATCTGTCTGGGAATGATAGAAGCGAGGGCAAAACTGACTTGTTAATTCAAAGTGTATCTCCATGAACTGGAGACTTGAATACACTTCTGACAGAAATAGTTCTTTTGTTGAGGAAACCACAGGAATGGGGTGGTTGGTTTTATAATCGCAGAACTGAGCCCATAATTAGAAAAGTGCATGTTTGGAGAGCTGTAGTTCTCAGTCACTGAGTGGCTCTCTGTGACAATGTTGAAGGTGTTTAGCCAGAGCTGCATCTCTGTAGTCATTGTGCCCTTTAGAGCATTTCTTTCCCCACATGGAATCTGTAACTGCAGATGCAGAAACAGTTACTTATTCTAGTGCGAATATTTTGTGTGTGTTCATTCTCCCCAGCTGAGCTTATGTGATACTAGGTGATGGTTAGGTGGAATGCCTAGGTGGTCCACAGCTGAGCTTTGGAAAGCTGAGAAGTTGGGAAGATGGCTCCCTGACCTGTGGCTTAAGTGAGTGGTAGATTCTATGGGGCTCTGGATATAGTAATATTGCTTCAAGGTCCAGGTGCCAGAGTACACAGCAGAAGCTTGGGGGCAGGGCTTTTTGTTCCCCTTTGGCTCAGAACCCAGAAATTTTCTGTCAGAGGACTGGATGCATGTTTGGTGCAAGCATTTGGGTTTTTACCATGAGTATCGTCTGCAGCAGTAGCTGGGGGTTTCTTCAGGAAGCTTTGTAGGCATGGCCATACATGCACATGCACACACCATCGCATCCTGATGTCTATTTTCTCTTATATCACCTGAGGTATACTAGACGCACTGTTTTGGCCCCTTGTCCATTGCTTTATATCTTAAAAAAGAATTGTCAGCAAAATAAAAGGGATTGGGGAGTTGTTAAAGACAATAATGTCAATATTTATTGAGCAGTTACTATGTACTAATGCTATGTGCCTTAAATATATTTGCGCATTAATCTCAGCAGTTTCCCAACAGAGGTTCATAGGCATCTCACAGGATAAGGGGCTTCTTGTCCAGAGAAGAAGAGGTAGGGACTTCCCTGGTGGCTCGATGGTAATCAGCCTGCCAATGCAGGAGACATGGGTTTGATTCCTGAAGATCCCTGAGGATTCCAGAAAGATACCCTGGAGAAGGAAATGACCACCTGTTTCAGTATTCTTGCCTGGGATATCGCATGGACAGAGGAGCCTGGCAGGACACAGTCTGTGGGGTCGCAAAGAGTCAGATACAACATAGCAACTGAACACACACACACACACACACACTTATGCACGTGTGACCACTTGCCCCAGACATTGTAGAGAAGATTCCTGCTTCGTGGGTAAGTCAAAACACATGATTCCTAGATCTTTTCCATGTGTGAACACTTAGGATCCCACCATTTAATGACTGAGGCAGTGTGGCATTGTTTGTCAGGGACCAATTAAGATCTGAGCTTTTCTCTTGCTTCTGGTCCTGGTTGGTCCTGGTGGGGAGTTGTTGTGAGCTGCTCGTGTGAAACTAAATCAGGCTGAGTGACCTTGCTGTGCTTCTAGACAGAGGGTGTGGCCATGGTTAAATCTAAGTCACAGGAAATATCAGAGGTCTATACTGGAGAAGGCAATGGCACCCTACTCCAGTACTCTTGCCTGGAAAATCCCATGGACGGAAGAGCCTGGAAGGCTGCAGTCCATGAAGTCGCTGAGGGTCGGGCACAACTGAGCGACTTCACTTTCACTTTTCACTTTCCTGCATTGGAGAAGGAAATGGCAACTCACTCCAGTGTTCTTGCCTGGAGAATCCTAGAAATGGGGGAGCCTGGTGGGCTGCCGTCTATGGGGTCACACAGAGTCGGACACGACTGAAATGACTTAGCAACATAGAGGAGAAGCTCCATTTCTTTCTTTCTTTCTTTTTTTTTTTTTTTTGAGAACTCTGAGGCTTTTTCAAGTTACAAATTTGCATCTAACCTTTTAGTCTTTCCTTTAGCTTCATCTCTGAGCTACAATGATGACTTACAATGACAAGTTTAGGTCAATCAGATGTCTCATTACTGCTGATACGACAGCAATAAATCAATGCTGAAAAAGTGTTATCAGAGAAGTAATTATTTATGAATTCTTATTAATTTAATTAATTTCCTTGTTAATTCATCAGTGATTTATTTGTCAGGAGCCATTCTAAATACTCAAAAATAACCATTACTCTTCAAAGGTGGAGTCACATAAAGATCTCAGTATTATGATGGATACAAGAGCTAAAGGTGGCAATAGAGAGGAAGAATGACTTTTAGGGATGGCACTGCCACAGTGCCCTAAAGACCCTCTTGGTGAAAGTGAAAGAGGAAAGTGAAAAAGTTGGCTTAATGCTCAACATTCAGAAAACTAAGATCACGGCATCTGGTCCATCACTTCACTGCAAATAGATGGGGGAGCAGTGTAAACAGTGGCTATCATGTGTGAACACTTAGGATCCCACCATTTAATGACTGAGGCAGTGTGGCATTGTTTGTCAGGGACCAATTAAGATCTGAGCTTTTCTCTTGCTTCTGGTCCTGGTTGGTCCTGGTGGGGAGTTGTTGTGAGCTGCTCGTGTGAAACTAAATCAGGCTGAGTGACCTTGCTGTGCTTCTAGACAGAGGGTGTGGCCATGGTTAAATCTAAGTCACAGGAAATATCAGAGGTCTATACTGGAGAAGGCAATGGCACCCTACTCCAGTACTCTTGCCTGGAAAATCCCATGGACGGAAGAGCCTGGAAGGCTGCAGTCCATGAAGTCGCTGAGGGTCGGGCACAACTGAGCGACTTCACTTTCACTTTTCACTTTCCTGCATTGGAGAAGGAAATGGCAACTCACTCCAGTGTTCTTGCCTGGAGAATCCTAGAAATGGGGGAGCCTGGTGGGCTGCCGTCTATGGGGTCACACAGAGTCGGACACGACTGAAATGACTTAGCAACATAGAGGAGAAGCTCCATTTCTTTCTTTCTTTCTTTTTTTTTTTTTTTTGAGAACTCTGAGGCTTTTTCAAGTTACAAATTTGCATCTAACCTTTTAGTCTTTCCTTTAGCTTCATCTCTGAGCTACAATGATGACTTACAATGACAAGTTTAGGTCAATCAGATGTCTCATTACTGCTGATACGACAGCAATAAATCAATGCTGAAAAAGTGTTATCAGAGAAGTAATTATTTATGAATTCTTATTAATTTAATTAATTTCCTTGTTAATTCATCAGTGATTTATTTGTCAGGAGCCATTCTAAATACTCAAAAATAACCATTACTCTTCAAAGGTGGAGTCACATAAAGATCTCAGTATTATGATGGATACAAGAGCTAAAGGTGGCAATAGAGAGGAAGAATGACTTTTAGGGATGGCACTGCCACAGTGCCCTAAAGACCTTCTTGGTGAAAGTGAAAGAGGAAAGTGAAAAAGTTGGCTTAATGCTCAACATTCAGAAAACTAAGATCACGGCATCTGGTCCATCACTTCACTGCAAATAGATGGGGGAGCAGTGTAAACAGTGGCTAACTTCATTTTTGGGGGCTCCAAAATCACTGTAGATGGTGATTGCAGCCATGAAATTAAAAGGCACGCCCTGGAAGGAAAGTTATGACCAACCTAGATAGCATATTCAAAAGCAGAGACATTACTTTGCCAACAAAGATCCTTCTAGTCAAGGCTATGGTTTTTCCTGTGGTCATGTATGGCTGTGAGAGTTGGACTATAAAGAAAACTGAGCACAGAAGAACTGATGCTTTTGAACTGTGGTGTTGGAGAAGACTCTTGAGAGTCTCTTGGACTGCAAGGAGATCCAACCAGTCCTTTCTGAAGGAGATCAGTCCTGGTGCTCATTGGAAGGACTGATGTTGAAGCTGAAACTCCAATACTTTGGCCACCTGATGCAAAGAGCTGATTCATTTGAGAAGTCTCTGATGCTGGGAAAGATTGAGGGCAAGAGGAGGGGATGACAGAGGATGAGATGGTTGAATGGCATCATCAACTCAATAGACATGGGTTTGAGTAGACTCTGGCAGTTGGTGATGGACAGGGAGGCCTGGCGTGCTACAGTTCATGGGGTCACAAAGAGCTGGACATGACTGAGCGACTGAACTGAACTGAACTGCCACAGTGGCAAGGGTGGTTCAACTGAATTTTGAAGGATGAATAAAATTTCATCAAGTGAAAAGGAGAAACAAGGTATTCTATTGAGGGAAGTGATGTGTTCTGTGGCTTGGAGCTATGGAACAGAATGGAACACTGCACACCTGGGTGATTTTCACAGCTTCAGCAGTATGGTGGGTTGTGTTCATGTTTGAGTAGTGTGTGTGGTGGGTTATGATCTTATTGGAGTACTGTGTAATTTTGTGTGGAAGTAGAGTGGGGAGAGGGGAAGTTGTGTAATAAGAAGCTGGAAACTGAGAGAGGATCCTACATAAAGAGAGGGTGAGAATTTTTTTTAAAGGGAACTTGACCTATAATTTTAAGTGGTGGAGCTTGGTCAATGATTTTAGGCATTCTCCAGGGGTAAGTAAAGATGGCTTGTAACTAGCTGGATAGAGAATTGACTTTTTTTTTTCTGAGCAAAAGAAAGGAGCCCAGCTCAGAATGTGAGGAAGCCCCTAATATTCGGAGCAGTGAGACGTTTCTGCAGCTGTCAGCCCAGCGTCAGTCTTTGCATACAGGTATGAAGAAGGATTTTTTTTTTGTCAGCCACATCCGCACACATGAGATAGTGATTGCCATCTGTGGGTGTCATGTTTAAGTGTCAAGAGAGCTTCCTGCTGGGGCCTCAGGGGCGTTCTTTGGGTGAGCCCGTCTGCAGTGGTCTGTGAATGTCTGTCCACAAAGACTAACCAAGCTATAGCAGTGTCTGTGAGTGGCCTAAGCACTCCTTACCCGGCATCCTGAGCACCTTCAGGGCAAGCATCCTGTCCTCGAATTCTTGGTAGGTTTGCCTCCACTGGCTGAATGAATTCTAGTCATGAGCTACCCTGGAGACCATGTGAATACTTTGACCTTGGGTTTTGCCTCTGATCTCACTTGCCCACCTTTTCCAGGCCAGCACTGATTAGCCCAGTCATTGCCTCTGGGAACTGTTAGAAAAAAACAGGCAGCTGGAGACTCATACTCTGCCTTCCATAGCATCAAGCTGCAGATTTTCTTCTGGAGGACTTGCCTCTTTGCAGACTTTGGGCCCCCTCCTGTGCTCTCTGTCTTCAATCGGAGAGCACCTCTAATCACACACTTCTCCAGCAGAAGCTCCGACCTGAGCTCCATGCCTCATTTCTGTTCCTGTGTCCACTCCCTTAGAGTCTCACTCTCTGATGTTGGCTAGTTGCTAAATTCATCTGTGCCAAGGTACAGAGACTGGAAATGAAACTTGAATTTTCATGCAGATTTGGTGGAAACAGGAAATTGACCCACACAAGAGAGAGCATTATGGGACTTATGATCTTTTTTCATATCAGGTCACCATTTGGACCTGGATTCAGAATTCTATTATCAGCTCAGAGTAATTCAATCTCTCCCTAAATATCTTCCATTTTATAGGCTCTTCAAGGGGGAAATATCCAGATAATAGGCAATTCCTTGAAACCAGATAGGAATTGAAGATGGTAAAATGATTCCCTCTCTTCCCCACCACTGGCTGGGACTTCATTTTTTTAACACACACACACACACACACACACACACACACACACACACACAGAGCAGGAGACTAATTGTGAATGAAATAAAAGACATCAAAAGAATTTTCCTAATTAGCTTAAATATTGATTGTTATCATCAGAAAATGCGTCAGCCTAAAAACACATGTAATTGCTCTCTTCCTGCATTGTGGGAAGCCTAAAGGTTGAAGAACTGTAGTATGAGAGGAGGAAAGGACAGCCCATGGCAAGACTGTCAGAATGAAGAGATGGTTCTGCCATTACCAACCGTGGCACGTGACATGTGTTTGAGTGGATGCAGAGCATCTGATACCCAGGAGGCTAGGAGTCCTTGTCACACAGTACACACAAGCACTGTATCATCACTCCTGTTTGATAAATGCAAAACTGAGGAACTAGAAAGTGTAATTATTAGAATTAAATGAATTATTGAAGTCTAGGGCTGACTCTAGGCAAAATTGTATGAGAGAATTTGGGGCTCTGTTTTATTTTTTTAATTGGAGTATAATTGTTTTAAAATGTGCTGGTTTCTGCTATACAATGAAGTGAATCAGCTATCTGTATGCCTATATCCCCTCCTTCTGGGGCCTCCCTCCCACCTTCCCCCTCCCCACCCATCTAGGTCATCACAGAGCATGGAGCCAAGCTCCCTGAGCTATGCAGCCACTTCCCACGGGCTGTTTTACACATATGTGTCAATTGCAATCTCCCAACTTACCCTCTTGCTCCATGTCCACACATCTGCTCTCTGTGTCTGCATCTCTTATCACTGCTGTGCAAATAGGTTCATCAGTACTATTTTTCTAGATTCCACATATATGTGTTAATATGTGATATTTGGTTTTCTCTTTCTGACTTCACTCTACATGCTGTTCTCTTCCTCCTGCTTGATGCTTCTTTTGGATTGTGTTGTTCTGTTAAAACTTCCATTTTGGAAAAAATCCTGTTGTTAGATGTTTATACCTCTGTCAAGTGTTAGTAATTGTCCTCCCTCTAGAAAGCACATGAGTATTAATTCTTATCCTAATTATAACAGGAAAAAATTTGAAGGGACTATTTTAAAACCCTAAGTTCCTAAGGAATTAAGGCATCAGTAATTCCCATGAGTCTGGTAGAAAAGGAAGGAAGATAGGAATTAAATCTCTCCTGAAATTAAAGCCCACTGCAGATTTGCTCTGCGTTAGGTGAAATGTCTAAGAAGAGGTAAAGTGGCTAAAAACATGAGGGCAATATTTATATTGGCAATATTAATTAGTAGAACAGAATGGGAAATACTAGAGATCTCTTCAAGAAAATTAGAGATACCAAGGGAACATTTCATGCAAAGATGGGCTCGATAAAGGACAGAAATGGTCTGGACCTAACAGAAGCAGAAGATATTAAGAATAGGTGGCAAGATTACACAGAAGAACTGTACAAAAAAGATATTCACGACCCAGATAATCACGAAGGTGTGATCACTCACCTAGAGCCAGACATCCTGGAATGTGAAATCAAGTGGGCCTTAGAAAGCATCACTATGAACAAAGCTAGTGGAGGTGACAGAATTCCAGTTGAGCTATTTCAAATCCTGAAAGATGATGTCGTGAAAATGCGTCACTCAATATGCCAGCAAATTTGGAAAACTCAGCAGTGGCCACAGGAATGGAAAAGGTCAGTTTTCATTCCAATCCCAAAGAAAGGCAATGCCAAAGAATGCTCAAACTACCACACAGCTGCACTGATCTCACACGCTAGTAAAGTAATGCTCAAAATTCTCCAAGCCAGACTTCAGCAATCTGTGAACCGCGAACTTCCAGATGTTCAAGCTGGTTTTAGAAAAGGCAGAGGAACCAGAGATCAAATTGCCAACATCCGCTGGATCATGGAAAAAGCAAGAGAGTTCCAGGAAAACATCTATTTCTGCTTTATTGATTATGCCAAAGCCTTTGACTGTGTGGATCATAATAAACTGTGGAAAATTCTGAAAGAGATGGGAATACCAGACCACTTAATCTGCCTCTTGAGAAACCTATATGCAGGTCAGGAAGCAACAGTTAGAAGTGGACATGGAACAACAGACTGGTTCCAAATATGGAAAGGAGTACGTCAAGGCTGTATATTGTCACCCTGCTTATTTAACTTATATGCAGAGTACATCATGAGAAGCAGAGGGCTGGAAGAAGCACAAGCTGGAATGAAGATTGCCGGGAGAAATATCAATAGCCTCAGATATGCAGATGACACCACCCTTATGGCAGAAAGTGAAGAAGAACTCAAAAGCCTCTTGAAAGTGAAAGTGGAGAGTGAAAAAGTTGGCTTAAAGCTTAACATTCAGAAAACGAAGATCATGGCATCTGGTCCTATCACTCACGGGAAACAGATGGGGAAACAGTGGAAACAGTGTGAGAATTTATTTTGGGGGGCTCCAAAATCACCGCAGATGGTGAGTGCAGCCATGAAAGTAAAAGACACTTACTCCTTGGAAGGAAAGTTATGACCAACCTAGATAGCATATTCAAAAGCAGAGACATTACTTTGCCAACAAAGGTCCGTCTAGTCAAGGCTATGGTTTTTCCTGTGGTCATGTATGGATGTGAGAGTTGGACTGTGAAGAAGACTGAGCACCTAAGAATTGATGCTTTTGAACTGTGGTGTTGGAGAAGGCTCTTGAGAGTCCCATGGACTGCAAAGAGATCCAACCACTCCATTCTAAAGGAGATCAGTCCTGGGTGTTCTTTGGAAGGAATGATGCTAAAGCTGAAACTCCAACACTTTGGCTACCTCATGCAAAGAGTTGACTCATTGGAAAAGACTCTGATGCTGGGAGCGATTGGGGGCAAGAGGAAAAGGGGACAACAGAGGATGAGATGGCTGGATGGCATCACAGACTCGATGGACATGAGTTTGAGTGAACTCCGGGAGTTTGTAATGGACACGGAAGCCTGATGTGCTGCAGTTCATGGGGTCACAAAAAGTTGGACACGACTGAGCAACAGAACTGACTGACTGACTAATGTCTTAGTTCAATCAGAACACAATAAACAAAACCAACTTGTATGTCATCACATATTAAAATATTTCTAATTATATGACTTTATGTCAATCTTATTGGTGCCGTGAAGTTTCAGGCAATTTTGTGAAGTCTGTGGTTCCTTTGCAGAATAATAAATATTTTTTCAGAACAACATTTGTAATGCATAGAATCAAACACTTGAAACTTCAAAGAAAACTGACAATATTGGAAAACATTTGCAAAATTTTCGAAAATTTATGGTATGTGCTTTATTATTGCATTGAATCAAGATCTAATACATAGATTTGATAACTATATAATTTCTAGTAGTGATGAGCAAAAATAAAATTTCAAGGTATTTGCAACACTGTATTTTCATACACTGATATGGAAAAGATGCTGATGCTGGGAAAGATTTAAGGCAGGAGAAGGGGATGACAGAGGACCCACAGGCAAAGGAAACAGACTTTGGTTACCAAAGGAGAAAAGGTGGTTGGAAAGATAAATTAAGAATTTGGGATTAAATGTATACACACTACTATTTATAAAATAGATAACTAATGAGGCATCTGGTCCTGTCACTCATGGCAAATAGATTGGGAAACAGTGGAAACAGTGGCTGACTTTATTTTTTGGGTCTCCAAAATCACTGCAGATGGTGACTGCAGCCATGAAATTAAAAGACACTTACTCCTTGGAAGGAAAGTTATGACCAACCTAGACAGCAGAGCCATTATGTTGCCAGCAAAGGTCTGTCTAGTCAAGACTATGGTTTTTCCAGTAGTCATGTATGGATGTGAGAGTTGGACTATAGAGAAAGCTGAGCACGGAAGAATTGATGCTTTTGAACTGTGGTGTTGGAGAAGGCTGTTGAGAGTCCCTTGGACTGCAAGGAGATCTGGCAGTCCATCCTAAAGGAGATCAGTCCTGGGTGTTCATTAGAAGGACTGATGTTGAAGCTGAAACTGCAGTATTTTGGCCACTTGATGCGAAGAGCTGACTCTTTTGAAAAGACCCTGATGCTGGGAAAGATTTCCGGCAGGAGGAGAAGGGGACGACAGAGGATGAGATGGTTGGATGGCATCACTGACTCAACCGACATGAATTTGGGTGGACTCCGGGAGTTGGTGATGGACAGGGAGGCCTGGCATGCTGTGGTTCATGGGGTCTCAAAGATTCAAACATGACTGAGTGACTGAACTGAACTGAACAAGGAATAACTGTATAGCACATGGAACTATACTCAATATTTTGTAATAATCTAAAATGAAAAAGAATGTGCAAAAAAATGTGTAACTGAATCAGTTTGCTGTATACTTGAAACTAACACAACCCTGCAAATCAACTATACTTCAATAAAAATGGAAAAAATAGAAACTCATATAATATGTCATGGTTTAGTGTGTTTCAAAATTTGAGATAAAAACATCATATCATATTAAAAAATAATCAAGTCTGTAAAATTCAACCAATTTCTCAGGAATTTGTGGTCAAAAGGCAATTAAAATTCCAGTAAAATAAGATAATATCATTGGAAGGACTGATGTTGAAGCTGAAACTCCAATATTTTGGCCACTTGATGTGAAGAGCTGACTCATTTGAAAAGACCCTGATGCTGGGAAAGATTTCTGGCAGGAGGAGAAGGGGACGACAGAGGATGAGACGGTTGGATGGCATCACTGACTCAATGGACATGAGTTTGGGTAAACTCTAGGAGTTGGTGATGGACAGGGAGGGCTGGCGTGCTGCTGTTCATGAGGTCGCAAAGAGTCGTACACGACTGAATGACTCAACTGAACTGAACTGAAGATAGCATTTTAGGATTTGGAAGGCAGGCCTTTCTGTATAAGGGTAAAATTGAGATTTTTTTACTTGAGTTCTTATCTCCTCCCATGTAGGACTGAGAGAGGGTGACCTATAGAGGAGGCCTGCAGTAACGAGGCTGTGGTGAACCAAACCCCCATCTGCTTGTATAAGCCTGATCCACTGCCTTAATCCAGGAGTCAGACAAAGCGGTTCCCGGGCATGGCGGCCAATTTCAGGTTCTTTGCTGACATATGTAAAATTTGTTAACTGTGAAGAACCTTCATGTGGTATTTTCCCCAGTGAGAACTGTCTTGAATTTAAACTTCTTTACCTGTCAACGAGTCCTTGGATTTTGGAATTTTTATTATTAAATCTTCCAGATAGCTGATCACCAATGGTCAGATATCACAGAATACATTAAAACTTAGTCAAATTTCACAATTCAAAATTTTAACTTAAATATAATCTATATACCAATGTATAAGACATAAATAACTAAACAAAACATATTTGGATTTCTATTTACAGGTCTGGCAAGCTACATCACAGTCACTTAAGAAGTAGGATCCAGTGTATTACTGTTACCTATCAGTGGCTGCATAGAAATTGATAGGCCTGGACAAGGCTAGATAGTTAGGATTCCCCACGGACCTCCCCAGTGCAAGGCAGGAGATAAAGGAGACACTTGGGTTGGGAAGATCCCCTGGAGGATGGCCTGGTAACCCACTGCAGTATTCTTGCCTGAGAATCCCATGGACAGAGAAGCATGACAGGCTACAGTCCATAAAGTCACAAAGAGCTGGACAAGACAGAAGGCAGTGGCCATGAAAGGATTCCCCATAAATAGGCACATTTCACCAGGGAGAAATTCATCTGAGTTGCCTCACACACGTGAGGAGCTATAACTGCTCGGTCACATGGTGTCTTTTTCTTTGCTTTACTCATTTCATGTGCATTTTGGTTAAAAAGCTATGTTGTACATTTTATTATCATGTTTTCCAATAAATACAAATCTAGAGTGCATTTCTTTTTTTTTCTTCTATTTTTCTCAGATGTGTGAGGATCATTAAATAAGAGAACAATTGTGAAATATTTACAGCAGTCCATTTGGACTGCTGTAACCAATTACCATAGACTTGGTAGCTTATGAACAATACACACTTGAAATCGGAAATCTGAGATCAGAGTGCCAGCAAGGTAGAGTGAGGGCTTTCTTCCAGGTCACAGACTTATATCATTCTACGGTAGAAGGGGTTTCAAAGTTTTCTGGAAACAGCACTAATCATCTCCCAAAGGTCTCATCTCCTAATATTGTTACCTTTGGGGATGGGGGTTCCACATATGAATTTTGAGGTGACACACTGTAATATTGTGATCTATAAGAAGTACATATTTGATCATTCAGGTGGCCAAAATATATTTTCATCTATATTCGATTTTTGCAGTTCCTGGCTCATAGCTCCCCCAGTCCTGGGAATTTCCTATGTGTTGAGTGTGTTTGTGCTGTGCTGTGCTCAGTTGCTCAGTTGTGTCCTACTTTTTGTAACTCCATAGACAGCAGCCCACCAGCCTCCTCCATCCCTGGGATTCTCCAGGCAAGAACACTGGAGTGGGTTGCCATTTCCTTCTCCAATGCAAGAAAGTGAAAAGTGAAAGTGAAGTTGCTCAGTCGTGTCCGACTCTTTGCAACCCCATGGACTGTAGTCCACCAGGCTCCTCTGTCCATGGGATTCTTCAAGCAAGAGTACTGGAGTGGGGTGCCATTTCCTTCTCCAGGGGATCTTCCAGACCCAGGGATCAAACCGGGTCTCCCGCATTGCAAGCAGATTCTTTACCATCTAAGACACCCAAAGTGTCTTTAGTTATATTAATGAGATGAGTTTGGGAACATCTAAGGATGAGGACTGGGGACTGGGAGAATCAATCGGGGTTGACACTTTCACTGCCTCCCTCATACCCCCACCCCTCCAACCTCTGTGAAGCGGACAGGGCCTAAAGTTTGAATCCTTCAGTAATGCTAGGATTTGATCAACTGTGCCGAGGTAATGAGGCCTACTTAAAAACCTACGGGGATAGAGTTTGGTGTGTTCTAGGTTGGTGAACCCCTGGAGGTTGGGGGAGAGGGCCTCACGGGGAGAGGGCATGAAAGTTCCAAGCCCTCTCTCCATATCTCTCCCAGTGCATCTTTCTGTGTAGCTGTTTCTCAACTTTATCTTTATATAATAAGCCAGTAATCTAGAAAGTAAAATGTTTCTGTGCATCAAACCTGAGGAGAGAGTCTTGGGAACTTTTGACTTTCAGCCATTCAGTCAGAAGCACAGATGACAACTGGGGCTGGTGTCTGAACTGTGAGAGGGGCAGTTCCCTCTACTTGTTTATTTCATTCAGTTGTTCATTTGTGTCAGCATGGACATATATCTTATACTTTGTGTTCTAAATGAATGCTATTTTACTTACTTTGTTGCTCAAATTGTTCTAGCATTTGGTCATTGGGAGCTCTTTCCCTTGGTTCCTGTTTCCTTTTGACTTACCCCATCCATGTGAAGCTTCTTTTGTTTTGTTTTCTTGTACTTCTGAACTTTCTGGCACTATTAGATGTTCCAGGCTTATTTTATATATATTTTTGCCCAGTCTTAGAACCAGCCATTTTTCCAAGGAATTTTGGTTTCTTTTATGAGTGAATGGTATTAGAGACCACGATTTGGTTGCTAGGTGTGCTTGCTGTTACTGGGGTATTGTTAGTTCTAGGTCTTCTCTGCTGATAGAGTAAGGAAATGTATGTGCACATATATATACATTTATAACATCTGTAAATATTTCTCTATATTAAACTGCATATATCTATTATTGAGCTAAACATGAGTTCATACTGATATCTCCAGTTATAAGCAATTACTAACGGGGCCATCCCAGCCTCTTCCACTTGTTCTTCCATAACTTCCCACAGCAACATTGGGAAACCTCATTGCCACTATCTGGTATCCATTTATTTATTGTTCAGATATAGTATATATAGAGAGCAGCAGCATCTAATGGGGAATAGTTTATCACTGTACTTTGTTCTCCTATGGGATATAACTTTATTAATTTTAGTACAGTGCTTATAAGCACTTTCTTTTGCCTTTAGTTTTGTAGACTCTAATTGTTTCTAAATTTACTTAGGTTGGTACCTTTCCTCCTTGACTACTCTTCATTGAAGACTTTTTATGTATTTGTAACACAGGTAGATTCTCTTATCATGGTTTCATTCCTTCTAGAAATGCTCAGATCTTATAAATAAATGATTAAAAAGTATTTTGTATACACTGAGATTTAGTTTTTGTTCTACAAAGTTCTGTGAGTTTTGATAAATGCATGTCATGTATCTACTAGTCCAGTATCATACAGAGTTGTTTCATTGCCTGACAAATCCCGTTTATATCACCTACTCAATCCTCCCCATCTTCCTCTAAAAACCATGGCAAGCAGTGATCTTTTTACTGTTTACTATCCAGAGTGTCATATAACTGAAATCATACTGTATGACTCTCTTCACTTTTAAAATAAGTGTCTACGCTCCACACTTTTCTAAATATACCTTCAACCACAGTGTTCTGAGAAGCATCTTGTCATCTACAGACATTTGTTGTAAAGAAATAAAAAATTTTAAGACATACTTTATGTAAATTTTTATGAGTCAAGAGAGGTGACTGGAAATTTAGTACTGATTTATTTTTCAAAATAGGTAAGATGAATTTTAAGGTTAAATCAAGCCAATTCATAGAAAGAGATCAGACTTATGATTGCCAGAGGTGAGAGGTGGAGAGAGGGAAAGTTGGATGAAGGTAGTCAAAAGGAACAAACTTTCAGTTATAAGGTAAATATTAACAGTTACTAAGGGTGCAATGTACAACATGATAAATATAATGAACATTGCTGTATGTTATATGTCAAAGTTATTAAGAGAGTAAATCCTAAGAGTTCTCATCACAAGAAAACAATTTTTTTCTTGTTTAATTTTTTCTTTTTCAGTTCAGTTCAGTCTCTCAGTCGAGTCTGACTCTTTGCGACCCCATGAATTGCAGCACACCAGGCCTCTCTGTCTATCATCAACTCTCAGAGTCACTCTAACTCATGTCCATTGAGTCAGTGATGCCATCCAGCCATCTCATCCTTGGTCATCCCCTTCTCCTCCTGCCCCCAATCCCTCCCAGCATCAGGGTCTTTTCCAATTAGTCAACTCTTCGCATGAGGTGGCCAAAGTATTGGAGTTTCAGCTTCAACATCAGTCCTTCCAATGAACACCCAGTACTGATCTCCTTCAGAATGTACTGGTTGGATCTCCTTGCAGTCTAAGAGACTCTCAAGAGTCTTCTCCAACACCACAGTTCAAAGCATCAATTCTTTGGTGCTCAGTTTTCTTCACAGTCCAACTCTCACATCCATACATGACCACTGGGAAAACCATAGCCTTGACTAGAAGGACCTTTGTTGGCAAAGTAATGTCTCTGCTTTTCAATATGCTATCTAGGTTGGTCATAACTTTCCTTCCAAGGAGTAAGCATCTTTTAATTTCATGGCTGCAATCACTATCTGCCGTGATTTTGGAGCCCCCCCAAAATAAATTCTCACACTGTTTCCATTGCTTCCCCACCTATTTCCCATGAGTGATGGGACCAGATGCCATGATCTTAGTTTTCTGAATGTTGGGTTTTAAGCCAACTTTTTCACTTTCCTCTTTCACTTTCATCAAGAGGGTTTTGTGTTCTTCTTCACTTTCTGCCATAAGGGCTGTCTCTTATACACATCTAGATGTGTATAAGAGACAGGGACAGAGAAGCATGACAGGCTATTCTCACACTGTTTCCATTGCTTCCCCACCTATTTCCCATGAGTGATGGGACCAGATGCCATGATCTTAGTTTTCTGAATGTTGGGTTTTAAGCCAACTTTTTCACTTTCCTCTTTCACTTTCATCAAGAGGGTTTTGTGTTCTTCTTCACTTTCTGCCATAAGGGTGGTGTCATCTGCATATCTGAGGTTATTGATATTTCTCCCGGCAGTCTTGATTCCAGCTTGTGCTTTTTCCAGCCCAGTGTTTCTCATGATGTACCATGCATAGAAGTTAAATAAGCAGGGTGACAATATATAGCCTTGACTTACTCCTTTTCCTATTTTGACAACTCCAGTCTGTTGTTCCATGTCCAGTTCTAACTGTTGCTTCCTGACCTGCATACAGATTTCTCAAGAGGCAGGTCATGTGGTCTGGTATTCCCAGCTCTTTCAGAATTTTCCACAGTTTATTGTGATCCACACAGTCAAAGGCTTTGGCATAATCAATAAAGCAGAAATAGATGTTTTTCTGGAACTCTCTTGCTTTTTCCATGATCCAGCAGATGTTGGCAATTTGATCTCTGGTTCTTCTGCCTTTTCTAAAACCAGCTTGGACATTTGGAAGTTCACGGTTCACATATTGCTGAAGCCTGGCTTGGAGAATCTTGAGCATTACTTTACTAGCATGTGAGATGAGTGCAATTGTGTGGTAGTTTGAGCATTCTTTGGCATTGTCTTTCTTTGGGATTGGAATGAAAACTGACCTTTTCCAGTCCTGTGGCTACTGCTGAGTTTTCCAAATTTGCTGACATATTGAGTTCATCACTTTCACAGCATCATCTTTCATTTTTCTTTTTAAATATGTTTGATGTTTAATCCATCTGTATGAGATCATCTGTATTATTGTGGTAATTTCATTAAATACGTAAACCAAATCATGCTATTCACCTTAGACTTATACAGTTCTGTATGTCAGTTATATCTCAATAAAAGAGGAAGAAAAAAATTTAAGGTTTAATATGAATTTTTCTCTTTTATAGCTCAGCTTTTCTAACTCATGCTTCCCTCCCACTAAAGAATAGAGATTTAGCTGTTGCTAAAAGAATTTTAAAATTGCAGGTTGTAAAACTTATGTATTTCCAACTTTCTTGGCCATCAGACACAATAGGAATTTTAATGTCTTGGCAGAGCATGAATGAAGTATAACTGTACACTTTGTATAAAGCTGTCAATAAAAAATATCTGTAGTCACTGGTGACATCTATATTGCCAAATGCAACGGACATTCCTCTCTCTTTACCTTCCCTGATTTCTCAGCAGCGATTGATCAGATGAATACTCCTCAGTTTTAGAAACCTTCACCTCTCTTAGCCTCAAGTCCCTACATTCTCCTATTTTCCTTTTACCTTTTGCCACTCTTTCTTGTGTCTCTTGAGGTCCTTGAAGTTCAGTCCTAAGCACCTTTCCTTTTTAGTCTCTGTCCTCTCTAAGTGATGTCTCCCATTCCCAGTCTTGAAGATCTATATGCTTTCTCTAGGACTCCATCTTGACCTCTCTCTTGCTGGTATTCTCCACATTTCTTAAAGCTTTCGATATGAATCTTTGAAAGTAAAGGGCCTTGTTGCAAAGGGCAAGGACAAGTTTTACGCTCTGTTTATTTTCTTGCAGTGGCCTTTCAAGTGAATTCTTATGCCTTCAATTAACTTAGACATTTCCTACAGGAAATATCCATGTAGTTGTAAGTTTTTATCAGGAAATTATATCCTCTTATCATTGTTTTTCAACTTCCTTTTTGGGTTATGAATTAGCTGTAAACATGCTGAAAGGAATCATCTGCTGATATGCTTCTGCCCAAAAATATTTGTTTTGGCCACTTACAGGAACTCTGTCAATAAGGTCTTGATAAATATTGCTTGCTTTGTTCCTGGACAGGTGGCCTTTTCACTGCCTATTAATTTTCAGTCTTTAAGTGGCCTTCTACTAGTACAGTATTTTCAATCTTGGCTACACACGTGTAATTACGTGGGGAGCTTCTGAAAAGTGCTGATGTTTGGCTCCTTTAGAGATTCATATTCAACTGAGCCTGAGTGGAGCCCAGGCAGAAATACGTTTTCAGAGATTCCTAGGTGATAGGATCATGAGTTGAAGTTTGAGAACCACTGACATCTGTACTGGAACAAACGATCTTTGCATTAAGTGAGCATGATTTTCAATTCGGCCTCATTTCTTTCAGCCGAGTGATCTTGGGCATATTGGTTAAAGTTGCTGAGCCCAATTGTTCCTCTGCAACATAGGATGGATAGTGTCAACACTACAAATGTGTGTTTTGAACAGTATATAACTTAACCTAACATATCTAGCACTTTATATGATATGACAAGGGTTTAACCCTAAGTACAATCCTTTTGTATTTTCTCTCTCATTTTTCTTCTTTGGTAATGTTTTTTAAACCATTAGTGTCATTTTCTTTTGTTCTCCTAAAATATTAATCTATCCCCACGGCAGCCTTTATATCCTGTTATTGTTGATGATAATAGACATGAAAAACACAGTAGTTCAAAAGTCATGAAACAGGATCTTATGTCAGCTGTGTTCCCTTCACTTAGTTCTTAATATTTTATATTAGACACCTGATAACTAATCTAATCCTTGATACATGGCCAGGATTTTCCTTTTCATTTTGAAACTATGTTGGACAATTATACCCTCTTTCTTTAGGATGAACCCCTTAAAAATACCTGGTTTCAATCTTGTTATGCCCACAAGTGGTGATGGTGATGAATGTGTTGAGGATAACTGTGATGTTGTTTCCAATACCCTTGACTACAATCACAATATGAAAGAGTCCGTTCATATGGTCTAAGTGGGAGAATGTGAGTTAAATAAGCATGTTTTTCCATAGGCTGAGAAATGTTTTATGGATATTTTCAAATTCCTGACTCTTTGGCTGCACCCAGCCTAAAATCTAGCTTCTCAGCTATTTGTGGCAGCTCATGAGATAGATAATTTTCTAATGAGGTTGTTCTGAGTTCATGAAAAAGTCACTGATAAGCTGTTGACATCAAATTATTTTAAAAATGCCATTTTAGCTTTTGTTTTCAGCTTAATTTTAACTGAAACAAAGAATATTTACTCTGTTGAAATGTTAACTCAGAAAGTTTCTAGGCTGTAATCAATGTGGCTATAATGCCATCTTGTTACATAAAAAATGAAATACTAGATGTAAAGTTCAAATTAAAGGAAAGAGTAAGATGTAATCAATATTTTCTTCACATACCAGTGATTTATTTTGTTGTTATAGATAATGTACTGTTCAGAAGTATTTTAATCCATAAAAGACCATCTTGAATCCATTTGTGAAGTATTTGATTCAAAAAGACATAGTAATTCAGCAGTAATATATATCCCAGATCAAATATGATTTTAAAAAATCAATACCACATTTTCAGCATACAGAAAGCAGCATGCTGCACTTGACTCAGCAAAACATGATTCTCTTCCATGAAAAGCTGCAGATCAAATAATTCAGTGACTTGGTAGACTTTAAAACAACTGAATAATAACAGGGAAATGAAGGGGAAAATGTTTCTTTAAAAAGATAGCCAAAGATAGACAGATGACCTGGTTAACCATTTTTCTTGGTGATTTATAAATAACTGGGATGAAATGAGAAAACAGCATGGACTTCCATATTAATCCCAAGCATAGTTTTCAAGGGAATTTAAAAAAAAGAACAAGGAAGGAGATCTTGGAGCAGATAGCCAAATTCCAAGGTCTCCATAAAAGCAGGGGCAGTCTCAGTCATCCCCGATATACCTAATATCATCCTGCACAATAAGATCCTTGCTCATCTTTGAAGTTGTTTTATTACTTGAAGGAAGGATGCAGATAAGTTAGGGAAATACCAACAAATTGATCATGAACATAATGGAAACATTACTAATGTAACTACATAAATAATACTTAAGTCTCAAGTCTTATCTGGGACAGAGTTTCAACTTCTTTTTCCTATTAATATTCCACAGATATGGAGGGAAACAAAAATGTTTGATAAAATTTGGAAAGGCTAAGTCCATGTTGGTAGTGAAGTAATTTAAGGCAGGTAGCTAGACGGAGTCTGATGAACTAAGAAGTAGCTGCATGTTAATGGACACTTTCTGATATCATAAGAGCTTGTTTGTTGGCCATCCCCAAGCAAACTCTCAGGCTCATGATGTAGAAAACTTGCTCACACTCAGTGGTCTATAAAAGGTGGTCCAGACTTAAATTTGCCAACTGCTCCTCGAAATCATCTCATTCAAAGTTTTGAATGTTGCATTTGTTCAAAGAGAGTCATTACCTCTGAATTCGTTCCTAAGCTTTGTTCTGCTCTGTGTCACAATTATAATTCACTTTAAGCTAGCTCAATATAATAAAATAAGGATTTACACATAAACATAACTTGGGGATGTACCATCCTGGTACTGAGAGAGGGTGAATGGCTAGGGGCAGGTCAGGATTGTAAATCCAGGCAAAAAAAAATCCAGGCCAAAAGTGGAATGAATCTGCAGGAAGGATCAGAACTGATGTCAAGGAAGCAGGCAGGAAAGATAGCATACGTGTATTTTGGTCCAAACCAAGCCCAAGATCTGGGGCAGGTGAGTCATGGAGATTCAAAGGTCCAAAATTAACCCAGGTAGAGCTGGAAGGTAGCAGGGCTCAGGGACGACTAGTTTCCAGAAGGTAAAGCGTGGCAGACAAAGGCTTTGGTGGAACTAGGCTATCGAGCAGACGTGAAAAATTAGACAGCAATGGAAACCGAGCACTAGAGTCATGGAAAACTAGAACCCAGTAAGCTGGGACCAGTGGTGCCATGCGTCATCCGTGAGAATGGTTCTCCATTGACTCGAAGAGCTGTGAGTAACTAGGGCACCTTCGAGTGGCGGGCCTCGGTCCAGGACAATGCTTGCGTCAGAGCAGTTTAATCACTAAATAGCAGATGTTTGAGTGCTGCATGGATAGGAAGTCAGACATGATTACAAGAGTGATCTGTCTACCCTAACATAGAAATTCAAACATGTAGGATCTGGCTTTTCCCAAAGCCATTCTGTTTAAATTTTTAGGAACACACTTATATATTCTTTCCTTTTTAAATATATTTACTCCAAAATATATTGTCTATTGTGATTCAGGTAACAAGCTGTGCACTGGGGATAAAGGAATACAGATGACAAGATTCTTGCCTTTAGAAGCAAACCGGTGGATGAACTGATATTTAAAATAGCAACTGGTTAGTACAACAGGGAGATAAGTGTAGGGCAGTATGGGGTATGATTTGGGAAGAGAAAGCTGGTTGAGGCCTCCTGGAGTGGGACTGCAGCAATCTGAAGTGTGATGGGAAAATAACATTTATTTAGGTAGATGGGTGGGGTGAGGGGCAGTGTACAAAAGGGAAGAGGTCATTCTAGCCAGGAGGACTGCAGGGCCAGTACAGGAGGTGAGGATGGTAAAGGAGTCAGGCAAGAATTTCCAAGGAGTAGAAGAGAGCGAGATTAGAAAGATGAGCAAGGGTTGGATCCTGGAAAGCCTCTCCCTGGAGAATAAGGAACCTTAGTGTCATTCTATGGAGAAGGCAATGACACCCTACTCCAGTACTCTTGCCTGGAAACTCTCATGGACGGAGGAGCCTGGTAGGCTGCAGTCCATGGGGTCACTGAGAGTTGGACATGACTCAGTGACTTCACTTTCACTTTTCACTTTCATGCACTGGAGAAGGAAATGGCAGCCCACTCCAGTGTTCTTGCCTGGAGAATCCCAGGGACAGGGGAGCCTGGTGGGCTGCTGTCTATGGGGTCGCACACAGTCAGACACGACTGAAGCGACTTAGCAGCAGCAGCAGTGTCATTCTATAGGTAAGGAGCCACTGAAGAATTTTAAGCAAGGGAGTGACAAGGTCAGGTTTACCACTGAGAGGACTTACTCTGGTGGCAGTGAAAGCAATGGGCAGTGGTGGGTATTACCATGAAACAAAAAAATATGCATGTTTTGGCCATCTTCAGGGGTCATCCACACACCTCTTCTTCAGTTTTTTTTTTGTCCCCAATCTTCCAATATGATTCCTTCCAGACCACCAATAATCATCTAAGCCATTCACCTGCATAGGAATCCATGTGTATCTTACTTTGGACCACTTCATTTACACACAAAATACATTAAAAACAATTATTTTGGCTGCATCATGCAGCATGTGGGAATCTTAGTTCCCCAACCAGGGATAGAACCTATGTCTCTTGAAATGGAACCATGGAGTTTTAACCACTGGACTGCCAGGGAAGAACTCCACACAAAATGAATGACCAAGCAGATTGCTGGCTGTTGTGCCTACTGGGAAGATTTCCTTTCATCTCTGTCCATTAGGACCACTGCTGAGTGAGACTATGATACAAGGGAAGTTCACTTTTGTAAGCACCAACATTGTACAGACTCATCTTTGCACCAGGACTGCTTTGCTCCCTCTATCAGTAGGTTGAAAGGGGCCAGCCCTCCCCTCCCATCCATGAGACCTTACAAATAAACTGAAGGATTGATGTTAACAAATGTATGTGATGTGGGAGTCTGCGCATATAATTTACTGGTGCCTTCTGGATCTGATCCTGAGCATATTATTTTTATCATTCTGTCTAGCTAGATCAACAAACGACTGCTATGTACTTCTGACCTTATGAGTTGGTAACTACCTTGTGCTTTTAGCAATTAAAAGGTAACACCTGATCCCTGCTATTCTGGAATCATACCTTTTGGCACTAGCGAGCAGAGCTGTGTGGCAACACCTTCTACTATAAATAGAGTATTTCAGAGGACATCCCTCACTGAATTTCTTAAAGAGTCTCCTCATGCCTGCCCAGCTTTCTATTGCTCTAATGAAGGGGTATCCACTGGATCCTCCCAGGGAACATAGATGAGGATTGGGTTCTTACATAATAAATCTGCTCTAATATTCCAGCCTCCCTGACTTTTCTGACCACTTTCTTATTACTGTGTTAAGGAAGTTCTGGCATGTCTACCTGGTTTACAAAGGACCCATAATGTTTAAGCATCAAGAAAGCATCCTGGCAGTGTATTGGAATTGGTTCCCCTTTTCCATAAACTCTCCTTTATTTGGTTTTATATTTCTTCTCTTGGATCAACACCTACAGTGTTCACTCCTACATGTGTTTTCTCAGCACAGGTACCTGGACTAGATTTCTGGGAAATCTAATGTCAGTCATAGAAGGGCTCCAACTGAGGAATTTAAAAACAAACCAAACCCTCAGAGCAAAATCATGTCAGTTAAATTTGCACCAACATGCATGGTGGAGAATGTACTCTATGGCCTACCATAGCAGATCTTGAACTTTATGTTTGTCCATCAGTTAAAGTAATACAGAAAAAATCTATGTATCTCTTCCACATTAGGTTAATGGCTAAAATAATTGTACTCTAAGTTGTTGAAAATAATGTAATTTCTGGCCAATTATAAGTATTAGTATTACAGCAAATTGTCAGATAATTAAAAAAAATTTCCAGTGGCATTTTAAGACAATAGCAATTCAATAGCCACACTGCCTCGTTTAAATATGTAAAAAGATTAATAATCAGAAAATTTATATGTATCATTCCTTTTCTTCTTGAACTCATTTCCATTCAACTCTCCACAAATTTTTAATCTAATGAAATTTTTTATGCTTGGATATGTTATATTCATTACACATACCTCCCCAAAATTAAGTATATGAATTGAAATTTGAAATTAACATGTTTTCTATGTCTCTAAGAAATAAACAGTTCACTCCGAAAAGATTTAATTTTATTATTATTATGACACAAAGTTCATATTTTGCAAATTTTTAGTAGTTATACAATCATATTTATAAACGTAAACATAAACTTGATTCAAAAAAGGCTCACGCAGATGTGTACAGGTCTGTGGGACTCCTTAGTAGAAGCTCTGCTGAGCACCAGCGCCTGGCAATCTAGAGGCATGTCCTGGGCGGTGGTTGCAAAAGCCACGACCCCAGGCGTAGAACGGGAGCTGCAAATGCGCGCGGCCTGGCTTCTCGCGAACGTGGGCGCTCGAAGCCCTGAAGGAGAGCTGAACATGGCACCCTCCAGTCTGTTTCTGGATGCTTCCCACGAGGCCCTCAAATGACTGTCAAATCATTTCCCCTCAGAGGAAGTCATTCCCTTCGGAGGAAGCTCCAAGACAAGCAAGTGAGCTTCTCCCAGCCAAAGTCAGGGAGCAGCTGCTTCAGCAGCTGGCGGCTTTGAAGCTAGAATCCGTGGGCACAGGTGAGTCCGGCAGGAGTCCCGTGGGTTTCCTAAGCTGAGTTTTCAGGGGATTGTCCCTCAGGTGTATGAACTAAAGGTTGAAGGTGCCCCATGTGGGGTTTAAAAAACCCCTTCCTTCCTGAGAGAGAAGCTCCAGTTTCGGGTTCCCTCCTGACTGTGGGGGCTGTGCTGCGTGGGTGGGGTTTGTGGTGAGATGTGGCCTGCTTCTCCTACAGCTTTGATGTGAACCTTCTCTTGCTTGGTGGAATAATAGGAGTTGCTTAGACAGGTTTTACTCCCCTCCCCACCCGCCACCCCACCCCACCCTATTCCACTCCACTCCCTAGAGGCAGTTCTTCCGTTTGTAGCTAGAGGTTCCATTGTATTTGTGGATGGAGCTGAGTTCAGAATTCTCTCACGACATCATCTTGAACTGGAACCTCGGAAAAGGGCTCATAATGAAATTGCGTTCATGATGAAATTAGCGTATTATCTGCATCTGAATATTACTGATTATGGAAATGAGATGAGGTTCAGTGAAATTCAGTAGGCAAAAGAGTGGAAAATACCAGGTATACCAAAAGCTATATTAATGATGGCGTATTCTCATTAAATCTACTGGGTATGTGATAAGAACAAATAAGCAAACATAGAAGGGATGGATAGATGATAGCTGTCAGAAATCGTGGTGCTCAAGTGAAAAATGAATATGGATTTTCACGTATATAGTTATGAAAGAAAAGGTCCAACAAGATGTCTTTTTAAAAATACTTTATTCTACTTTACAGTACTGTATTGGTTTTGCCATACATTGACATGAATCAGCCACAGATGTACACAATCTCCCAATGCCAAAGTCCCCTCCCACCTCCCACCATCTCCCCGGATCATCCTGTACACCAGCCCCAAGCATCCTGTATCCTGTATTGAACATAGACTGGTGCTTCATTTCTTATATGATAGTATACATGTTTCAGTGCCATTCTCCCAAATCATCCCATCCTCTCCCTCTCCCTCAGAGGCCAAAAGTCCGTTCTATACCTCTGTGTCTCTTATGTTGTCTCACCTACAGGGTCATCATTATCTTTCTAAATTCCATACATATGTGTCAGTATACTGTATTGGTGTTTTTCTTTCTGGCTTACTTCACTCTGTATAATCGGCTCCAGTTTCATCCATCTCATTAGAACTGAGTCAAATTTATTCTTTTTAAGGGCTGACTAATACTCCATTATGTATGTGTACCACAGCTTTCTTATCCATTCATCTGCTGATGGACATCTAGGTTGTTTCCATGATGTCTTTACTTAGATTATACTCTCAGAATGAAGCTGAGGATTTGAAAAGACATTGCTTTAAAGTTACCCATGTTTGCTTACCCTTGGAACATTTTTGTATGACTCAGGGGTACTTGCATTTTCATTCAAAGACCCCCTAGTTTGCCAGGTTTTATGAACATCATGAATTCCATCATAATCCAAAAGAACAAAAGCAGTGAGAATAACAGAGCTTGTGCATAAGCAGGGATATGCATTTACACTGGAAATAAAAGGATAAATGAAGGTATGCTAATTTTTTAAAAAGTGAGAAAATAAAGTTCATGTCTGAATGCAGAGTAGATAAGATTCTGAGAAGAAAGGGCAAAGCAAACAAACGTGAGAACTATCGATTGGATAGAACTATCTACCAGCGATATCAGAAAAAGTAATGATGAAAATATATTTACTGAATGAAGAAAAAAAAAGAACAGTGACCTTTTAGGCATGTAGCTAGAGGATTAATGCTTCAGGTCACTGGTCAGATCATGACTCAGGAGAAGATGTGCAGGCTTTGAGCAGTTTAAAGTCTGAGTGTGGTGGCAGTGTTTGGATGATCTCTTAATAGATTTCAGGGATCTGTGAAAATATCAGAACATGGCACAAGAAGCTTGTGCAGGTCACTACAGACTGTTAGGCATCACCAGAAAAGTGCTCAGCAGACTTCCTAAGTGGTCACCTCTACCAACAGTGTAGGTTTCTCTGCCTCATACTCATGCTGTCTCCAAATTCACTCTAGATTTGTTATACTTTACAGCGTGGTTTTCTATGCTGTAGGGGAATCAAGAATGGGACTATATTCCCACTTTCAGCAAAATGGTATAAGGAAGCTTAGCAGACCAGAGGAGAGAGTGGGCAGTAGGGCCTGACGGGTAGGGCTCTGGAGCTGCAGTGTAATATTTTAATTAACGAATCAAGGAGACGTTTTAAGGAAAATGTTAATGATGGGCTTCACTGGTAGCTCAACTGGTAAAGAATCTGCCTGCAATGCAGGAGACCCTGTTTCGATTCTTGGGTTGGGAAGATTCCTGGGAAAGGAATAGGCTACCCACTTCAGTATTCTTGGGCTTCCTTGGTGGCTCAGATGGTAAAGAATCTGCCTGCAATATGAGAGACTTGCATTCAATCCCTGGGTTGGGAAGATCCCCTGGAGGAATGCATGGCAACCACTCCAGTGTTCTTGCCTGGAGAATCCCTATGGAGAGGAGCCTGGCAGGCTACTACTGTCCATAGGATTGCAAAGAGTTGGACACAACTGAGAGACACAGCACAGCATGATGGTGGTTTAGTTGCTGAGTTGGGTCTGGACTCTTGGGACCCTTGGACTATAGCCTGTCAGGCTCCTCCTCTGTCCATGGGATTTCCCAGGCAAGAATACTGGAGTGGGTTGCCAGTTTCTTCTCTCGGATCTTCCAGACCGAGGTGGTCTCCTACATTGCAGGTGGATTTTTTTTTTTTTTTTTTTTTACCACTGAGCCACCAAAGAAGCCCTAAGCTCCTATATGGGAGTGTATTTGGTTTTGTCTTAATCTTTATCAGTTCAGTTCAGTTCAGTTGCTCAGTCGTGTCTAATTAACCCCATGAATCGCGCAGCACACCAGGCCTCCCTGTCCATCACCATCTCCCAGAGTTCACTCAGACTCATGTCCATCGAGTCAGTGATGCCATCCAGCCATCTCATCCTCTGTCATCCCCTTCTCATCCTGCCCCCAATCCCTCCCAGCATCAGAGTCTTTTCCAATGAGTCAACTCTTACTGGAGTTTCAGCTTCAGCATCATTCCCTCCAAAGAAATCCCAGGGCTGATCTTCAGAATGGACTGGTTGGATCTCCTTGCAGTCCAAGGGACTCTCAAGAGTCTTCTCCAACACCACAGTTCAAAAGTGTCAGTTCTTCGGTACTCAGCTTTCTTCATAGTCCAACTCTCACATTCGTACATGACCACTGGAAAAACCATAGCCTTGACTAGACAGACCTTTCTTGGCAAAATAATGTCTCTGCTTTTGAATATGCTATCTAGGTTGGTCATAACTTTTCTTCCAAGGAGTAATTGTCTTAATTTCATGGCTGCAATAGCCATCTGCAGTGATTTTGGAGCCCCCCAAAATAAAGTCTGAAACTGTTTCCACTGTTTCCCCATCTATTTACCGTGAAGTGATGGGACCAGATGCCATGATCTTCATTTTCTTAATCTTTATAGATGATGTTAAAGATAGTAATAACCTTTTTCCCACATGGAGCCCTTTGAGCTGTGTCCCTTCTTTGTGAATATTTACACTAAACACAATTCAGATAAAACTCATTTAAAAGTAGTCATGTATGGATGTGAGAGTTGGATTATAAAGAAAGCTGAGTGCTGAAGAATTGATGCTTTTGAACTGCGGTGTTGGAGAAGACTCCTGAGGGTCCCTTGGTCTGCAAGGAGATCCAGCCAGTCTATCTTAAAGGAGATTGGTCCTGAGTGTTTATTGGAAGGACTGATGTTGAAGCTGAAACTCCAATACTTTGGCCACCTGATGCGAAGAACTGACTCACTGGAAAAGACCCTGATGCTGGGAAAGATTGAGGGCAGGAGGAGAAGGGGCCAACAGAGGATGAGATGGTTGGATGGCATCACTGGCTCAATGGGCATGAGTTTGGGTAAACTCTGGGAGTTGGTGATGGACAGGGAGGCCTGACGTGCTATGGTCCATGGGGTCACAAAGAATCGGAAATGACTAAGCAACTGAACTGAACATGTCCATCATATTCATCTGTTTAAGATATATTTGTTGTACAAATACTATGCACTAGGCATTGGAAATAAGCATTGGCATTGGATCAGGCAGTATTGTCCTTGAAATAATGGGGTTTAGAGCATCATAGTGTAATAGATGGGCTTCCCTGATAGCTCAGTTGGTAAAGACTCCATCTGCAATGTAGGAGACCCTGGTTCCATTCCTGGGTTGGGAAGATCCGCTGGAGAAGGGATAGGCTACCCACTCCAGTATTCTGGGGCTTTCCTTGTGGCTCAGCTGGTAAAGAATCCACCTGCAGAGTGGGAGACTTAGGTTTGATCCCTGGATTGGGAAGACTCCCTAGAGATGAGAGGGGCTACCTACTCCAATATTCTGGCCTGGAGTTGGACATGACTGAGCGACTTTCACTTTTCAGAGTAATAGTTATTTCAAAAATTGGTCTAATAACTATTTATAATTTTATTAGGAGTTTTGTAGAATGACTTGAAGGCATTATGGAAGTGTATGTCTTCTTAACTAAATTATAA
The DNA here is from genome assembly GCA_006408675.1 of Madoqua kirkii. Taxonomy (NCBI): domain Eukaryota; kingdom Metazoa; phylum Chordata; class Mammalia; order Artiodactyla; family Bovidae; genus Madoqua; species Madoqua kirkii. Next base: position 135,480 of record SJYC01040829.1, read on the forward strand.
TTGCCTTCAAGTCAGGGATCACATACTATACTTCTTTGGGGTTTCTGTTTAGCTCCTAAAACATAGATCATAATATAGAGTATTAGATGCTCCGTAAATATTTCATTGATTACCATCTGTATTTGAGACTGAATGATTAATGTCAAATCAAACATTTCTTCTTCCTCACTGAGCAAATGTGAAGGCTGCACTGGAATTTTAATCCGTGAGTGATTTGTATCTGAAGCCATTGTTTGCAAAGTTCACCGAAACTGTGACCCTTCTCCTAGACTTGTGCTCAGGCCAGAGCCTGTTTTAAAGAAAGTCAGCTGGTTTTTTGATCTCGGAATCCTGTTTATTGGGCTTCCATAGCATGAAAACAGTTCTTTGACTTGCCCTCTGTGTCTTTGCCTCCTCTCTACCTGCCAGGTGGCCACTGCTCCAGCGTCCTGCCACAAATCTAACTCGGAGGAATAGCGTGCTCAGGGCACTCTCAACAGCTCAGCTGTGTTTAAGTATTTACAGTCAAGGTTAAACGGGCTGGTTGGTAGTGCTGTTGGAGGTCAAGGAGTTTCATGTTAGTATTATGCCACGGCAGTATGCTCGCTGATTTGGCAGGAGCGCCAATCTACTTGACTGTTAACAACAAGATAGCACATCAAATCTAGGCCAAAATGGCTTCTAAGGGATTGTCTAACAGATAGGCAGTTCTTGTTTGTTTGTTTTTTTAGCAAGTAGCTGTTGCTGCTGCTAAGTCTTATCAATCGTGTCCAACTCTGTGCGACCCCATAGATGGCAGCCCACCAGGCTCCCCCGTCCCTGGGATTCTCCAGACAAGAACACTGGAGTGGGTTGCTATTTCCTTCTCCAGTGCATGAAAGTGAAAAGTGAAAGTGAAGTCGCTCAGTGGTGTACAACTCTTCGAGACCCCATGGACTACAGCCCACCAGGCTCCTCTGCCCATGGGATTTTTCAGCTAAGAGTACTGGAGTGGGTTGCCATTGCCTTCTCCATAGCAAGTAGCTATCTGTGGGCAATAATATGGTGATAACTTTGAACCCCAAGGCATCCTTTGTTTTTCCCTGGAGTAGTGAATATATTTAACTCAGTCATTTCAACACTGTGGCTCAGATCATGAACTCCTTATTACCAAATTCAGACTGAAATTGAAGAAGGTAGGGAAAACCACTAGACCATTTAGGTATGACTTAAATCAAATCCCTTATGATTATACAGTGGAAATGAGAAATAGATTTAAGGGCCTAGATCTGATAGATAGAGTACCTGATGAACTATGGAATGAGGCTCATGACATTGTACAGGAGACAGGGATCAAGACCATTCCCATGGAAAAGAAATGCAAAAAAGCAAAATGGCTGTCTGGGAAGACCTTACAAATAGCTGTGAAAAGAAGAGAGGTGAAAAGCAAAGGAGAAAAAGAAAGATATAAGCATCTGAATGCAGAGTTCCAAAGAATAGCAAGAAGAGATAAGAAAGCCTTTTTCAGCAATCAATGCAAAGAAATAGAGGAAAACAACAGAATGATAAAGACTAAAGATCTCTTCAGGAAAGTTAGAGATACCAAGGGAACATTTCATGCAAAGATGGGCTCGATAAAGGACAGAAATGGTCTGGACGTAACAGAAGCAGAAGATATTAAGAAGAAGTGGCAAGAATACACGGAAGAACTGTACAAAAAAGATCTTCACAACCCAGATAATCATGATGATATAATCACTAATCCAGAGCCAGACATCTTCGAATGTGAAGTCAAGTGGGCCTTAGGAAGCATCACTACGAACAAAGCTAGTGGAGGTGATGGAATTCCAGTTGAACTATTTCAAATCTTGAAAGATGATACTGTGAAAGTGCACTCAATATGCCAGCAAATTTGGAAAACTTAGCAGTAGCCACAGGACTGGAAAAGGTCAGTTTTCAACCAATTCCAAAGAAAGGCAATGCCAAAGAATGCTCAAACTACCGCACAATTGCACTCATCTCACATGCTAGTAAAGTAATGCTCAAAATTCTCCAAGCCAGGCTTCAGCAATATGTGAACCGTGAACTCCCTGATGTTCAAGCTGGTTTTAGAAAAGGCAGAGGAACCAGAGATCAAACTGCCAACATCTGCTGGATCATGGAAAAAGCAAGAGAGTTCCAGAAAAACATCTATTTCTGCTTTATTGATTATGCCAAAGCCTTTGACTGTGTGGATCACAATAAACTGTGGAAAATTCTGAAAGAGATGGGAATACCAGACCACCTAACCTGCCTCTTGAGAAATCTGTATGCAGGTCAGGAAGCACCAGTTAGAAGTGGACATGGAACAACAGACTGGTTCCAAATAGGAAAAGGAGTACATCAAGGCTGTATATTGTCACCCTGTTTATTTAACTTCTGTGCAGAGTACATCATGAGAAATGCTGAACTGGAAGAAGCACAAGCTGGAATCAAGACTGCCGGGAGAAATATCAATAACCTCAGATATGCAGATGACACCACCTTTATGGCAGAAAGCGAAGAGAAACTCAAAAGCCTCTTGATGAAAGTGAAAGAGGAAAGTGAAAAAGTTGGCTTAAAGCTCAACATTCAGAAAACTAAGATCATGGCATCTGTTCCCATCAGTCCATGGGAAATAGATGGAGAAACAGTGGAAACAGTGTCAGCCTTTACTTTTTTGGGCACAAAATCACTGCAGATGGTGACTGCAGCCATTAAATTAGACGATGCTTACTCCTTAGAAGAAAAGTTATGACCAACCTAGATAGCATATTCAAAAGCAGAGACATTACTTTGCCGACTAAGGTCCGTCTAGTCAAGGCTACGAAGCGACTGAACTGAACTGAATTTTGAACACCAAGGCATCCTTTGTTTTTCCCTGGAGTAGCAAATATATTTAACTCAGTCATTTCAACACTATTCTTAGTTCATAGTTGTGGGTCTATGGTTATGTGTAAGGATCCTTGAATGTGTATGTCAAAGGGCCTAATAGTAAAAATTGCCTTTTTTTGTGGTCTCACAGAATATGGTTTTATTATATGTTATATACCCCTTGAATGTTCAGGTGTCTTTTTCTGTGCTGTATAAGAAGGCAGTTAAGATCAAATTCATCCGTGTGTCCGCAATGTACGTCACTGTACTCTAGGATGGGAAACACGTTCTGTTGAGGTAAAAAAACAAGTAAATACATGATGACTGCTAAATATATAATGCCATTTAAGATATGGTTTCTCAAAAGACTCTAGGAAAACTGATTTTTCTCAGAAAACTCAGGGAAGATTCAGTGGATCCTGAATTCCTCTATTGAGTGCTGAAGTGAAGAAAGTTTTAAAAATGATCATATGTCAGCTCTATTTTTAGTTTTTAAAGGAAACTTCATACTGTTCTCCAAAGTGGCTGTACCAGTTTACATTCCCATCAACAGTGTAGAGTTCCCTTCTTTTCACATGTCTCCAGCATTTATTGTTTGCAAATTTTTTGATGATGGCCGTTCCAACTGGTATAAGGTGATCTCTGTAATCTTGATTTGCATTTCTTTAATAGTTAGATGTGTTGAGCATCTTTGCCTGTACCTCTTGGCCATCTGTATGTCTTCTTTGGAGAGGTGTCTCTGTAGGTCCTCTCCCCATTTTTTGATTGAGATGTTTGTCTTTTTGATATTGAGCTGCATGAGCTGTTTATAAATTTTGGAGACTAATCCTTGTCTGTAGCATCATTTTCAATATTTTCTCCCATTCTGTGAGTTGTCTTTTCATTTGTTTATGGTTTCCTTTGCAGTGCAAAAGATTTTGAATTTAATTATGTCCCATTTGTTGTTTTTGTTGGTCTCATTTGTTTGTTTTTGTTTTTAATTTCCGTTACTCTAGGCTGTGAATTAAAAAAAAAAAATCTTGCTGTGATTTATTTGAGAGTGCTCTAAGTTTCCTTTAAGAATTTTATAGTATCTGACCTTATATTTAGTGGTTTAATTCATTTTACGTTTATTTTTATGTATGGTGTTAAAGACGGTTCTAATTTCATTTTTTTTTTTTTAAAGTACCAGTCCGATTTTCCTGGCATTTTTTATTGAAGAGACTGTCGTTCCTGCATTTTAGAGTCATGCCTTCTTTGTCATAGATTAATTGGCCATAGGTGCATGGGTTTGTTTCTGGACTTCCTATACTGTTCCATTGATCTATACTTCTGTTTTTGTGTCTGTACTGTACTGTTCTGATGACTGTGGTTTTATAGTACAGTCTGAAGTCAGAGAGCCTGATTCCTCCAGCTCTGTTTTTCTTTCTCAAGATTGCTTTGACATGTATATACTGCTAGATTTAAAATAAAATGCCTTTCAAAAAAATATAGGCAACAAGGATATATTGTACAACACAGGGAAATATAACCATTATATTATAATAATGTTAAATGAAGTACAACCTATAGAAAATATTGAATCACTGTGTTGTACACCAGAAACTAATATATTATAAATCGAATATATTTTAATAAAAAATTAATAAAAGTCCCATACCAGGAAAAAAGGTTGGAAAAAAGTTAAACAGAAAAAATGAGAAAAAGAAGATTAGAACTGCAGCCTCACCAAGTGCAAATTTATTACATGAGTAGAGAAAAATAGATCACATGTTCTGTTTACTGTTATCTGATATAGAAAACCTTAACCTTAGGAAGTACAGTGTACAATCTTAGAGAATTCTTCTGTAACTGAAAATATGTTTTAACCTATGGATTTTTACATACTTTTCTCATTGATAATTTTTAAACTGATTCTGTTGAGTTTTACAGGTGAATTATACTACATGTAATTAATGATGATGATTCTATCTCTGCTTATTTTAAATGTATAATTTATCTTATTAGCTTTGGTGAGACTTTTAAAACAGTGATAAATGATTGTGCCTTCAAGCACACTTGTCAATGGCAATTCTTTTTTGTTTTGATAGTAGGTGTGATATTGACCATTGGTTGTTGAGTCAAGAACACTTTTTCTACTTTATTAATATATTTAAAAGTGATCAAGAGTAAATAATTATTTCCACATGCTAGTTCAGCATCTATTTAAATGGTTACTTTAACTCCCTTGGTTTATTGATGTGATCAATTATTATTATTAAAGAACCATTCTGTTGGTTCTTGGAATATTTCCTAACTGGCCATGACCATGGTGTGGAGGTTTTCTTTTAATGTTTACATTACATTGAAAGTTTGAATTTGTTTCTATTTTATTTATAAATCTTACAGTAATCTTTATGTTAGATGTGTTTGTAGTTTCTTTTATTTGCTTTGTCAGATTTCTCTATAAAGATTGCGCTATT